>VWZY01004273.1:1800672-1829271 GCA_013399075.1 Chloroceryle aenea
ACACATCCAACACGTGTGCACGCTCTCACATGTGCACAGGTATATGTGCCCATGCTCATACTTGTAGTAACTTCATTCCTGCGATATTTTTTCTCCCTCGGGAGCAGTAGGACTCCTTCTGCATCAGAGGTTAACTGTAAGCGATAAACTCTGAGACTCTACTACAGAGAGTGTTTTCAAAAGCTGCAGAGCTCCCCACCAGCAGGTAACTTCACCTATACCTATATATATTAGGCAGGCCTAAGTGTTGGCATCTAAAGAAAAAAAAAAAACAACAAACCCCAAACCCCAAAAAAACAAACCACCAAAAAACCTAACCCAAACCAAACCAAAAAAAACCACAAAACAACAACCACCACAACAGCAAACCAGAAAAAAAAAAACACATAAAGCGGGTGTCCTTTCAATGAAGATGTAGATTTTTCTTCAGATTTCACTTCCCAGTGCTCACCAGCATTTTGAGTACACAGGCCAGGGGAGAAAAAAAAAAACAACAAACAACCTGGATAAAAATGATTCTCATTTTTACCGAGGCCTCTTGATATCTCTCTGGTAGTGCAAAAAGCCATCTTAACAGCAGCACTGAAACCTTTAATCCTGTATATAAAGTCCCCCACAAATTTATAACTCAGTAGGTGAAGACCATGCTTGGACACCAACAAAGGCCCTTTCTAAACCACTAGTTTCTCTGTCTTTTTATAACCTCCACATTATTTACTCTGTTTAAACCAGCAGGATAATGTGTGAAGGATTATATCAGACTTGGGGTCCAAATAATGATTGACAGTCACCTAAACCTACTTCAGATGCTGAAGTAGAAAAGAAATTCTGACAGATTAACGTTCTAACCCCCAAGAACCACAGCTTTGTTTAAAATGGCCAAATCATCACAAGGTACAGCAGGATCCCTCTTCTCCCTAAACAGCAGGTGATTGAGGTTGTAAACCCAGTTATTGCTGCTTCTGCCAAACTTGCTGATGCTCCCAGAATCACTGCTCCGCAGTTGGCATTACCTCTGCCAGCTGATAACACAAAAGGTTCACTTTCCATCACTGTTATGCTAAAGATACAGAGAGTGACTCATGTGTTAGTGTCTCAGTTGCTGTTGCTATCTCTTGGACATCCAGTGCGGAGTATCAGTGAATTCTCTCACACTTCATCCCAGGAAGGCAGAAATATTACTCCTTGGCTCCACGTTCCTTCTTGGCTCCTTGTGTTGCCAGCTGTTACGTTTAATGGCCATCAAATTGTTTGTGCCTCTGAATTAAAAGTCTCCTGGAGGCTATGTTAGAACCCGCCTTTTCTCTTGAGAAACAGCAATTCTGTGCCTAGATCACCCTTGTGCTGTCTAATGAATATGGTTAAGTTGTTTTTGAGGCTGCAGCAGTGGTTTTTTGCCCTTAACTACACCTAAGAAGCAGTAAAAATTTCACTCCAGGACTAAACTTTCCCAGAAGATATTGTGACAGATAAATGTTGTAAGATCCCATAACTGGTTGACTGTTGTTGAGTCACTCAGGCTCTTTGATCAATGCTGTTATTATTCAGTATTAGAGAAATGTGAGGACAGCCTGGAACTGGGACTGGCAAAAATTCCCCTCCCCTTCAACCCTATTATATTTTTAACATTATAAGATCTATTAGGTGGAAGATCAGGTGAAATATCTCAGTACTGGGTGCTCAGGACCTATGGACACAGTCCTAACCCCTAAGCAAGAAAAGCCACAAACAAGAATATTTCCCATATTTTAAGATCTGCATGTTTTTCATGGAACTTTGCAGATCTAAAATCAAGAGAATGTTTCCTAAACCCTTAATTAAAAAAAAAAAAAAAAAAAAGGTGAGGAAACCTACTGAAATCTAAACAATCTAAATATTGAACAAGAATAAATCTATTTGAAAAAATCTGGTTTTTGAAATGAAAAAAAATATTCCAGTCAACTTTCAAATTATCAACATTAAAGCTTTTCACTTGCAATTTTCAATTTTCTTTTTATAATTTCCAGTGAACTCAGATTGTCTATTGGGATTTTTTCATCTAAATATTAGAAAAAATCTATAATTTAGAACTTTCATCCATTGCTTCTAAATACAAAATGTTTCAATAACCTACCTATCAGTCATCTGCTAATAGCTGGTTTCCTTTAAGATGTTGGTCTCTCAGGTCACTTAGAAAGTGAATTTAACCTGAGGATGAAATTTTCCTTTCTGCACAAATCCTTTTCATTCCCAGTAGAAGGTGACCAAGCTGATTTTGTTTTGATAGTACAATCTAAACAAATCACTTCTGTTCTCAGCGAGGTATCTTGCACCTCTCTCCTTCATCATCCCAGTATCTCTGTTCTTCCAGGATCCAGCCACATTTAAAGCTAGCTCTAGTACCCCTGCATGATGTTGCAGATCATCTACATTCCCCCTATGATCTTACATTCATTCTGGCAACCTTATTTTATCAGTCATTAGGAGCGAGGTTCCTTTGCTGAAGGTAGATCTTTGCAATTTAAATTTCTCTGACAAGATTAATCACAGAAAGCCTTCTTCACAGTCAAAAAGGGAAAAGACACTTCAGGATTGTGAATTTTCTCATCCTCAAGTAGATATCTAAAATTATAAGGTGAATTACCTTTTGAAGGTGGCTATACCAATCCCTTACATATATAGCAAGATTTCAGAGTGATTAGCTCTGATCAGCTATATGTAATGTTAACTTTCCAAGTCCAATGAAATTAATCCAATTTTGACTAAAAAAAATAAAATCTGTATTATGAAAATTCATTTTCACTTTGATTTATGGTAGACTGTGTGGAGGAAAATATATAGTTATATATACCTTTAGATGCATATTTTTATAAACTATAACAAATCATTCATAGAAATTAAATGTCATTGGAAGATTTATCTTGTATTTCCATTGAGTTTTGTGTTGTGTGATTTGAGATTAGGGGGTAACACAAGTGCCACAAAAATCTAGGCCACTAGTTCTGTTATCAGTTTGCATAGATTCTCTGCAACATCTACACAAAACCAGAAGATCATAGAATCATAGAGTGGTTTGAGTTGGAAGGGTCCTTAAATACCATTTAGTTCCAACCCCCCTGCCACGGGCAGGAACACTTTCCACTAGACCAGGTTGCTCCAAGCCTCATTCAGCCTGGCCTTGAACACTTCAAGGAAGGGACTCCTCTATCACTTTGAGAAGGAAGTAATCATCAACATCTTCCAGGAACCTCCTGGATTCTGTGTGTCCTCCCAACAGATATCAGGGTGGCTGAAGTCCCTCATGAGGACCAGGGCTTGTGAACATGAGGCTGCTCCTGTCTGTCTATATAATGTAGGATTTACAAAAGACCTGAGTCTAGAAACCAGGTGGAACAGCCTGGCGCCGATGTGCGGAAGTATCCATGTACAAGCCTAAATACCATAATTCAGTTAGGATTCATATTAAAAAATGACTTTAATTCTCTGAAAGAAGAGAGATTCAGACAATGAAAACAAGTGGGCAGAATTCCAAGTTTGGGTAACTATCATATCCAGCATACCCCAGGCTGTGGGTGTCTTAAAAGTGATCATCTCACAGAAGGTACCATTAAAATTAGCCTCACTGGCAAAGGGATACATCAGACACGCAACCTAATGTGAAGCATTTGCTTCATTGCTGTTAGGGCCTGAGGGCACAATACAATAAAAAGTGTGTAACCATGAAAAGCGTTAGGTACCGGAAGAGATTACTACTGATAGTATGCAAAGCAAATAACATCTAAGTTTTAAGACAGGATTTGAATAGTTTTCAGGATGGGTCATGTGACATGGCTAATCTCTACTGCAGCAGTCTGAACATGACAGCCAGGAAACTTCTCAGGTCTATGGCCATAATCTGAAGTCTTGAAATTATATCTTGAAGTAAGAGGGAGAAACTTGAGCTCCTTTGTTTATCACAAAGAAATGATTTGATAAGGATCTGTGAGCTCATACGAAGAGTAATGGGCGATGTTTCATCTGCAACCAGGGAGAAGGGCAAAATAAAAATTATACCTAAGGGAGATTGTTACCTACAAAGACTAAATAAGGTGGAATTTAGCAAAATGAAGCCAATGGGTGGAGCACCTGCTAGACTGAGTTTTGGCTAAAGTTTCACACCTTCAAATTTTTTTTAACAACCTGTTTCTGACTAAGAAACTCTCCAAAGTAGGTATGAGAAAGGTCCATCCAAACAACTGGTGCTTATTTCTATGTCTGCTGCTCCAAAGAAGTACATCTGGCAGAAAGAAGCTGGAGAAAAGGGACCTGTTGCAGGTCAGGTCCATATCACAGGAGGGAGTCAGGCTGTGGAGATCAACTACTCTTTCCAGCCCTATAGTACCCCTTAACTGCTTCACAATTCAGCTTCACCCCATGGTGCTACAGAGAGCATCACCCAGACAAAAGGATGTTCTTGGTCCTTCATAGAGCAGAAATTCCTGGAAGAAGTTCTGCAGCCTGTTTAATGAACAGGTTGGTGAAGAACTTGGCATGATGCCTTTTCTCTTCTGGCTTTAATATTTTGTAAAATCTGTTATTTTACTTATTGTTCTCTTTGATTAAATTCTACTGACTGTATATGAATGCAATCACCCTCATCCACAAAATGTCAGAATAGATTCCAGTCTGGCTGTGCTTCAGGTAATTTTTCTTAAGATTTAAGATTAACTCCCGAATATTTCTTTTTTTTTTTTTTATGAAACAGTAAACATATTTACTTTAGTTAATGTTTATTTTGATCCATTCCAGTCAGATTTTATACCAGCTTTCTGGTTAGTTAATGTCTGTGTGCTAAAATAATTTTTCTTTTCTCTTTTCTTTTCTTTTCTTTTCTTTTCTTTTCTTTTCTTTTCTTTTCTTTTCTTTTTCTTTTTTCTTTTCCTTTTTTCAAAAGCTAGATATCAAATTGCCTCTCCAAGGCTACATTTATTGTTTCTTTGAACATATCCAATTAATATATATCTCCACTAAATTAATTACTGACTTACATGTGTATTCATCAATTGGTTCACTTAACACCAAAGAGAACTTTTTCAGATTCTTGATCACCACGGAGTCGTTATGTGCTGTCAATGCTCTTGGTGGATGCTACATGATAAGATCAAAATACATCTTTTAAGCAGTATTCCTGATACATGCCAGTCTATGAAGATATTTTGTACTGTGCTTTTCACTTAAGCCAACTGTGACATGCATGTCCTTTCCCTCACCACCAAAGACTGTTCTCAGATTGAGGCACTAAATTATTTTAGTACTGGAAGCCAACTTATACTTTGTTCCCTCTTCCTGCTCCTCCAGTGCATATGTTTTGTGTCCTGCCTTCACAGGACACACCTAAGTGTTTGAGAAACATCACACTAAGCACAAGCCCAAGTGCACATCAACTCCTCCTGGAGGACTTCAAGCCTATAGATTTAATGAGTAGGGTGGGGACTCTCACAACATTACCCACTGGCTAAATAATCCACTTTCAGTTTGTGCACACAAATGTGATACTTCTTCAGAGTCAGATAGCATCTCAAAAAGATTTCTTTTATCTTTAACTTTGTTAAAACAAGATGCCTGGGTGGTAATATTTCCGTTCTCTCTCAGCCCACAGACTCTGAACAATAATGTGCTTCACCTGGGTTAATCGAACCGAGATAATAGTGTCATAACTGAGCCAAAATTCTGGAAATCACATAAATCAAGAGGAACATCAGTTCATTGAAACTTTTTCTTTGCCAATGCAGCATGTACAACCGCAGTACATAACCATGTGCAGACTACAGGCAGTGTTTTCACTCTAGGAAGTGGTTCTCAACTGTTTTTATGATAACCATTTTTTTTCCACCAAACAAGATAGTATTCCCATGTACTTGCATAACATGGGTAACTTGTTTAACCTGAACTTTAAAATTCTGAGGTTTAAAATTCCCATTAACTGGAGCATTCACCACTTCTGACTGGGAATTATTATACAGCTGTATAGTTCTCCAATTAAGTGCTATTTTAACTCTTCAGTTTCACCCTAATGCATCTCAGGAAAGCTTCTTGTTGGTTCCTAAATACTCTTCAAGCCTTGACATTTACAGTCTTCAAATATTTGCATACAGTTATTATATTTCTGTTAACCATCTATGAACAAAGCTATATTTATTCTTCCCTTGTAATCATTCCTAATAGTTCAACTCTTCCCAGCTTTGAACTTTGTGTTCTTCTTCTTGGAATAATTATTGCATATTGTCAGCACCTTTCTATTTTGATGATGTCAGGATTGAAAACTTATGCCAGGTGAAGTTACCAGAACTGATCTAGAGGTACTGCCTTCCTGAATTGTGATAAAACATGCTCCTGAATGCAAAGTTGAGGATTCTATCAGATTTCCTTATCTTTCTCTGTCTTCCATCCCCATACTGCTCTGGTTGGCAGAAATAATTGCCTCTGCATGGGGCACTTGGAGTAAGACAAAGTTGATCAGATCTGGGACTAAATACAAAAATCCTGAGTCCACTAAATGCACAATACTTTATCACTCAGATGGTTTTCCTACCTGTTCTATTCTCTATATAGATAGCAGCTCTGTGAACTCTGCAAATCTGAAGTTCCTTTACTAAACAAAGAGGAATACAAGGAAAAAAAAAGTGCAAAGCTGCTTATGGGAGAAGCAATTCACTTACTCTGGTGGTGTTAGCAGAAATTACCTTTGTGTTAAGACATTAGTTTAAACTAGAAACTGAAGCAATGTCAACGCCTTATTCTTTATATATACAATATCCCTTGAACATTAACAGGACACCCTTCCACTTTACAGCTAGGTTGATGACATTGGAGGATTCCTACAGGGCTATGCTGCATTCCTGACATTTCTGATTAGAACAATACAAATTTAACTAAATGCAACATTATTTCTACAAGTAACAACAGTTTTATTTTAAGATGAATATTCCTCTCAGCTATCTGCCCAACCACTTTGCAGTCTGCTCTGTTCAGGCCTACATCAGCAACTGAGACACATTAGTGTAACTGCATGTGTGCTATTCTGTATGCAAAAGATATCTATGAGTATTAACTAAATTTGCAAGAGGAATTAGGATCAGTAATAAATGCTTTAGCAAAGAGGCTTTTGGGAATAAAAAATATATCTTCAGGCAAAATTCTCATAAACTAGACATCATCTTTGATTTACAATTTATAGTATTTTCTTCCCTGCGTCCAATATTCCCAGCTTCAGGGCTCCTGTTCTGTTTGTTGTGATTGACTGCATAGGGTAGGAGGGCAGGTCTGTAGGCTAGAGTTAAGTCAATGCAATCATGAACTTAGGAAAACAAAGAACATGTTCAACTTCAGTTTATACACGTCAGGTCACTCAGGCTGAAACCCCTTGGATCCACTCACTGGTAAGGAGTTTCTAGTTGTTAGTACACAAATGCCGTGTTACCTACAACTGATTCAGTGGCAGAATCCAGTCATTTGGTTGAAAGACCAAAATGTGTTTGTCTGTACACAGAGTGAAGGGGAAAAGATGAATGTTTTGGGAATGATCCCACCCAGTTCCACATAGAATGAGTGGTCTGTCTCGGGCTCGGTGACAGTTTTACCTTATGAAGAATTTTGAGACCTCTCCTGAAGTTCTGGTCCATCTCTGATTTCACAGATACACAGTGTATGAGGCCAGAAGGGACCATTATAATTCTCTTGTCTGACCTCCTGCATAATAAATTGATTATTATGATCTCCTCTGTCCTTAAAGTCTCTAGATCACATTGTCCCATAACTTTGCTATTGAAGAATTATCCCTAACAGGATTTTTTCCTTTTTCTTTTTTCAGTTTTAAATGACCCTATTAATGGAGCTTCCACCAGTGACAGGCTGTTTAAAAGTTACTTTAGAACTCTTTTTTCTCCCTTCTAATAGTCAGTCTATACTTTCCTTTAGTTAATTTAATTCCATTGCTTATGGCAATGTCCACACCCTAAATAATTCTTCACCCTTCTTGGCATTTAAACCCTTGAAATGACTATGGGCAATTTTCATGTTTCTTTTTATTCATTTCTTAGACAAGCTACATGGATATGAGTTTTTCAGGTCTGCCCTTATAAGTCAGTCCTTCCCAGCCTCTTAATTATGTCTTATGCTTTCTCTTCACTAACTGCACTGGAAGAGTTTCAGGTTTCTTCCCATGTTAACCCATCCAAACCAAACAGAGTGTAGGCAGAATCCCAAACTTGCCAAGTCCATAAAAACTGCCACTGAATTCACTAGGTGTTGGATCGGGACTTAAAATATGTGTGGTTCCTTTTGGTGAATGCTACAGCAAAATGAGTTAGCAGCTCTATTGCTGTAATTTTATCTCTGGAAAAAAATATTTCATTTTTTATGTCCAGATATAACCACCTTATGACTATTTTGCAGATCCCTTTTTTCTCAGGTAATTTTGCCTTCTGAGTTTCACCTTCCACACGCATGATTTTTTTTCTATTTATTTATTTATTTATTGAGTACTTCACCTTGAGTGTTTCAGGTTGAATTTTATTTCACATTTCTTGCCAGTGCATTCTCTGTGTGTCCCTCTGTATTATTTCTCTTTCCCCTAAGGTGACTTCTCCATTCCTGGTATGGCCTCACTAAGATGGCTTTTTATTGTGCCCCTCAGTTTTTAATGAAGTGTCTTCATTTCAAAGAGATATCAACTGAATATATTTTGCAAATGCAATTATAGCATGCTATTTACAATAGCCTTCTTCCAGAGCATTAATGAGAACTTCAAATTTTTATCTTGCTCCATGGTAAAAGCAAGCAGATCTCACTGGGACAGCTATACAGTCCTCCACATCATTTGAAGAAGCTCTAGTTTTCATTAACTTCTTGCTGTGGATTTTCATTACATTTTCAGTCCATGAAATTAGCCAAGCCACTGTAAATTAATGTGTTGAATTAGATTTTGAGTCTAACTCGTTGCAAATACATATATGACACTGATACATAAGATATGTTTTATAAGCACATCTGTGCCTCACCCTCCATACATGACATACATACACCTGTATAAAAGTGTACATATTTCTGTCTTAGGAAATAGATAAATATGTATTTAATGTTAAGCAGCTCTCCATGTTTTGGTACATACACACAAAGTAGGACAATCAATACAACTGTAAACCAGCCAATTACCTAGGAAAGTGTAACAAGAACTTCAACTTTAGTCATTCAATACAAAAAGGAGATTAAAAATCGAGTTGGCAGATTCAAAACCAGTGAAAAGTTGTATAACTTGATCATGGTGTTTGTCTCCCAAAGAACTCCTAAAGCTGACTCAACTAATTTAGAAAGGTACAAGTAGTTACTGGATACAGCTTTGAGTATTCAAAGGTAAATACGGATTGTGAACAGACTTTTGCAAGGGTAGAACATAATGTTAGTCATGGCTTAAACACTGTCTCTGGAAAAATAAGGATCCGGGGTGGGGGGGGACACGGATGGAACACACATGACTGTCATGGCCAGCTCATCATGCAGGACTCAATGAATTGCCTAAAAGTTTATAGATACTGTTATCTGAAATTCCCTGGGGTATCCAACACATTCTTATGGGACTGGTAAATACAGGATCAATGGAAACCCTATGCTCCTGCAATTGTAAGAATATATTTGAGGTACTGAAATATGTGTCCTTAATGTAACCTTTGGTATTACACTATCATAAAATAAGATATTACCACCTCTGTTCCTTTATATTGGCTTCTTTAGACTGATTTCCTTAGGAAACCCAGCTCCTCTGAAACTTCTACCAACGAGTATTAAAATTCCAACTTTATCTAGGCCCCTACCTGGCTGTCTGTGCATTTCCTAATTACCCTCACAAGATAGAAATCCGTAAAAACAGACTTGACTGCCGCTGTGCACCACTTGTTTTTTGTAGATAAGGAGGAACTGTTGTACAGGATTAGGTAATTTGTCCAAAATCAGAGAGGAAGCCTGTGCTGGAGCTTGAAACAGCTTGCAGGTCAAAACTGATTTTCTCTCCCTGTGCGGACAGAGAGAAATTAAGTTAGAGGGAAGAAAAACTATGGTAATGCAGTAAAATTAAGTTGAAATCAAACTTTAACCCTTGCTGCCTTTGGCTACTGAGTCTAATTCTAAATATCACTAGACAAGGACTATTTGCCAGGTCCAGACATAGCTGCATTTCTTTGTGATTTAATGAACATAGGCAGAGAGTTAAGAGACCTGCAGGATGAAAAGTGGTCAAACACTGTAATACATGTGAACTGGGTGTTGCCAATTATGACAGAACATAAAGCTTCCTAAATAATCTGTGGTAGTGCAGATACTCTGACACACTCCAGATGATTATCTGCCACTGAGGTGAGCTGGCATGGAAAAACTTGCACCAAAAAATTAAATCCTCTGAACCTCTGAAACAAGGTCATCAAAAACAGAATTCCCACAAGAAGACTCCAGGACAAGTTCCACCTCCTGAGCCAAGTTCAGAAATTTTGGAGGACAGTTCTAGATGTCCAGGAGTCAGTTTAATGATTCAAGAGTACAGAAAAATGAATTTTAGTGCCTGACAATATTATTAAGTGTTTAATTTACCAGTGTAGCTATGGTCTTCTGGGTTTGGTCATATGTTTACTTGGTTGTTTTTTCCCTAAAGACTAATCCTATGAATAACAAAAAAATCATATTATGCATTTTTTAATGGATTTAAGATTGCAGATGCTCATTTTGATATAAAACAAGAGGAAAAAAAAGAGAAGATAATGTTGAAAGTGTCAAAACATGCTAATTTAACATTACAGCATTTCACTGTTTTAAGCAAATTTTTCTGTTAAAGTGGAGTTTGTTTCATATAAAATACAATACATTAATTTCAATATGAAATTGTTTGCATTTGTGGAAAACTGATTGCTTGAATTTAATTTAATTGACCTTTCTGTTGTGTTTTGTAAAAAAAGTAGAGGGAGACTGTCCTATAAGGGGATAAGATAGCCCCCTATCCCAATTCCTTTCTCAAAATGCTTTTTGAACTCCATCACAGAGAAAAAAAGTACCCCCATAAAGAACCCAAATATTAGTTTAAATGATTGAGGAAATCAAGAAGAAAGATGTGGAAGTGGGGTTTTCAGAAGCACTTATGTGACTTGGGAGCAGAAGTCCCATGTGAAGTCCTGTGGTTTCACCTATAAAAGAGCCTTGCCTGAAGTTACTCAACAGACCAGTGAAATATAAGACCCTTGTGTACATGAAGCTTTAGATTCTCTGTAATCTATCATTCTGTCTGACCTACTGTGTCCCACTGTTCCTTTACGACAGCTCTGTTCTTATTCAGGGAAATTGCAGTTTATATAATGCTTCTGCATAATCTTGCTGCCATTCACTGCAAACACATCACAGGCCACAGATTCCATACACCTGACCTGGCATTTTCTCCAGCCCACAGATTCTCAGTGCAATCCATAAAGGACATTTGGCATTGCTCTGCCTTGCCAAATCCACCTCAGGGTTAAGCTTCATATGTTCTCTTTTGCATCAGTTCCTTTAAAGATGGTACTTTCTTTAATGAGCTGTCAGAGCTAAGCATTTCTCTGCAGTTAAATGGTATTACAGTTTCCTTGAATTTATTCGTGCTAATAATTACTGAACAGCTAGGCACACCACAACACTGTCCCCATCTGCAAGCTGTGAGGTAATGAAAGGTAAGGTGCATGGGGAAGCTCAGAGTCTCAGAGCCATCAGGTCATCTTTAACATGACCATTTAATGCAGAAGGCATAAAAGTGAGGATTTGTCATGGCAGATTGAACCGATGACCCCTCAAGTACCGCTGGCAACATTCTGTTTCTGATCTTTAGGTAAAAGGCAAGGAAAGTCATAAAGATGTCCTACATGTTGACTACTCATATTAAGTTAGCATTTCTTTCATCCTTGCCCAAGGACATGGGAAAGGCTACAAAGAGAATTTTCCTTATACTTCTCTATTGTTACTTTTATTATCTCACTGAAGGTGAGACATGATTTTTAGGGCTTCCAAGAAAATTTGGATGCTGGTTCATGAACCAAGGTTCCTGTTTCAGTGGTCTTATTTCAACTACGAAAAATGTTATGTATTCGCTTGGAGCAAGTCAAGGGTTTTTCAAGTGTGTGCCACAAAGGGTTTTTGGATTCCTTCACACCAGAAATTCAAAAAGATGGCTCTTAAGAAGGTGTAATTTCATTGTCCTGAATACTTTGCTTACTTAAAGGATTTGGTCTCAAAAGTGCAGACGTGACTGAGAAATAAGAGATAAAAATAAGTTAAAAGAGAGACATCTACACAGTTTAAGCTGGTCTGATGTTATAATACCCTGCTTTGCAAAATTTCTGTCTTCTCTACTAATTAAAAAAAAAAAAAGAAAGAAAGAAAAAGAAGTTGTATTTCTGGACATTAATAATGTTTAGGAACATTTCAGTCTAAAAGTAGATACAGCAGTTAGGAGGTTGCACCACATTCCAGATCACTCCACAAGAAACACCAGAAAACAACACATTAATGACAAGATGTATTCATCAAATGTTTGGAATGAAAAAAAAAAAAAATAACACCTGAATAAATACTTTCACTTGGTGAAAAAAAAGGAAAAATATTCTGCTGTAAACCAAACAAAACTACTTTCAGTTACAATTTTATGAGTTTCTATTTTGTATTTTTGCTTTTATCAGCCTTGCAATTCAATTGTAAGCATGTTCTCCTACACTCCTCTTGAAATATCAGTACTCGAGCACACAGATATACCCTGCACATCTGAAAGTCTCAGGTTTGCTCTCAACAAACATACAAGCAGAACTCAGAGGTACCAATATCATCAGGAAAAAAAAACAAACCCAAAATAACCAGCAAAACTAAAATATGCAATGGAGCTAACAAAGACTGATTTACTTAGATGCTCATTCTGCTTTTCTCTTAACAGAAGGACTAATACCTCTTCTCCATCCTGCTGTTGATTCTGATGAATGTTGTAGAAACCTACCTACATTCTGCTATGATGAATCTCTCAACTGAAACCACCTGTGAGTCATTCTCTGTTGCACTTTTCTCTCACGGCTCATGTTGGCACAGCTGAATTATCTGATGCTTGCAAAAAAAAAAGGATCACCACGTGCAAACTCCTCATTGGAAATGGTCCTTAATCCTATCTAACCCTCTAAGCTCTGCTCAGTAATTCGGTGAGTAGTGATGGTTATCCCAACTCCACACAGAGGGGAAATGCTGGTTGATGCCATGTCCTTTGCAGTTGTCAAAAGGTTTAGAGTAGAAGAGGAAGGATTTACAGACAGACAGATGAAGACAGTGAATCTACTTTAGCTGTGCTTCCTTGGAAGCCAGAGCAGTAACTTTTTTTGCAAGTTAACAGAAGACAATACAGTTATAAAATGTTGACTCTTATTCTTTTACCAGTGGCCAAAGGACACCAGATTATTCACAGCCTTCCTTGATTGATACCAGATATCCCTCAAGTTTTACCAAAGCATAAAATTTCTGAAGGTTTGAATTCAGTGAAAGGTTTGGAAGCATAGTAGGAGAAAATAATGGCTTTGAAGACAGATCAGGCTTTTCTCAGCTTAGGGTTTGAAACACAGCTCCACAACTGTTTTTTCAAGTTTCCAAAGTGTTCACCATCAAGCAGTATCTCATTTGACTAGGATCTGGTGAGGCCAGAATCATAGGAAGCACCCAGGAGAGCTGTAAGACCTACTAGAATAATAATAATAATTAAAAAATAAAGAAAAAACAAAAAGCTAAAACTTCTTTTCTAGGACTTTATCCCAACTTCTCTTAAACCTGTTGCTTTTTTCTTTTTTTTCTAAATCAGGTTTCTCCCACTTAATTGCCTTTTTCAGTTTGTCTCTAAATGCCTTTGTGGTTTTCATAGAATCTTAAAATGGTTTGGGTTGGAAGGGACCTTTAAAGTTCCTTCCAGTGCTGGATGTCAAGGCTGCACAAAGATTTTGTACCAGTAACTTCATGTTTCTCAGTGCTCCAGTTCCCTGTTATCCAAATACAAGCTTTAAAGTGTTCCTTGTAACTTTTTTTTCCCTAAAAGGTATAGAAAAAAAAAAGTCCCTTAAAGTTGCTTTTCAATATGCAACAAATTTAATAAAATATTCTGATAATACTTTCCATGAGGATTTCAATAAGATTGCTACTACAAGTCAGCATTTTAAGAAGAAGGTAGCTTTTGATATCAAGGTTTGTTTATATTTCAGGAATAAAGAGAACCAGTTCTAATCACACTTTATCTGCTTTTCTGTTTTTAAGTTGCTGTCTTTTGGGTAGAGAGACCGTTTTTACAAAGAGTTTTTACAGTGGACCCACTAGGCATTATTAGAATCAAACTGATGATATTCCTCCTTAGGGCTAAAGAAATGGAGATAGGAGAAGTAAATACAATATTCAAGGTAATTTTTAATAAAACTGGAAGTGAAAAGAAAAGAAAAAGTCTCTGCTTTCTTCAAATTTAGATGATTCCCCTGATCCTGAGAATAAATGCAACAATTTGCCAAGCAAATTAATTTTCCAAAGCAGAGAGGATAGAAGCAGTAGTTTTACAATAGGATATGTTTGCAAGTTTAACCACAAAAAAAATATAGCCATTCCCTTTTCATGCAGAAGTTGGTATGGAATGAGGGTAGATAGAATGAATAACTATGGTTGCTTAAAGAATTTGGTTTGCAACTGCTTTGGAGTGAAAATTAGCTTTTTTGAGTAGCTGTACATTTTTCCCAGAAAATTTTGTGGCTTTTTTGAAGAGGAGCAGGATTAGTGATACAAAGTATCTTTATTTTATTTTATTTTATTATTTTATGTAAAAATATATTTATTTTCTTTTTGCCCAAGTTGGGACTATAGACATGTACAAGTATGTACAGTTCTTAAAATTACTAATGCAAAAGTTATCACAATTCAGCCTTGCTTTAATCCACAGAGTCCAATTTCTGACTTGTCTGGTTCCTGACCAAGATACAGGCCAAATCTTTGCCTACATATTCAGAAAACTAAATAAAATCACGAGTCTTCAAAGCCCCTAAAACTAACTGGACAAAGGGAAAATTCTAATGGTTACAGGAATGGATATGGATCAGTTCATTGAATGCATTTCATAGCTTCAAATTATTTTGTCTTTTCAGTCAAAACTAAAAACCTTTATTGACAGAAAGAAAACTGGTTTGGTTTTGTTTTGGTTTTTTTAACCAGTGTCCAGTTGGGCTATTTTTGTACTTCCCAAAATCTCCACTTTCTTTTTGTTGTTTTTTTTTAATATAAAACTAGGTAAAAGAAATTCTTTCCTGAGAAAAACTGTGGGCTCGACAAACTGAGATTTTCCAGCCTTCCAAATATTTTGTTGAAAAGTTTCAAAACCCTTCTGTTTTCTTATTGCCCTCTTATGTTAATGCCTTACTCCCTCGTAATCATGACATAGGGTCAGTGCTCAGTTTTTCTCAGGATAGACACAAAGCCCATGGGAATGTGCACATGTTTGTGTTCTTGTAGCCTTTCAAGCTGCAAGTGGCACCATTAACCTCAATAAGACACTTCACAGGCATGTGCCACAGTGCCCACTGCTTCTGGCCTGGGTTCCCAGCACTAATCCTGCTGAAATAAAAGGAAAATTTTGCTAATAACTCCTTTAAGTTTGCTGTTTATGTGCCAGGTGAATAGCCTGAGCTCACTGCTTCACTTAATTGATTATCTTAATAATCAACTGTGAGAATGAGACCTACCTCTCAATGGCCATGCAACTTGTGCCCTTATTTACCTGTCTCTTCTATAACTATAGAAAACAATGAGCTTAGACTGGATATTTAACTTCTGGCTAGCTAACTCTGAAAGGATTAATCCCACATTACTTTATTCTGGTTTGAGTCTGAGCTCAAGCTTGGATATGCCAACAAAGCTCTTCCACTGACACCCACAGGCTTTGCCTTGCTTCTTTCCACCACAGTCACCATTAAAACAAAACATCAATGCTTACAACCCTTCTTTGTTTCCCACTGTCACTTTAGATGCAGATTTCCCCATATAAAAAGAGGAAATGCCGAAAGTGTCACAGTAAATGCAATTACCAGGGTCTGATAAATGTTTGGGGCTTGGACTTTCTGGGTTGTTTGTTTTTTTCTTTGCCAAGCAGCACAGAGCTTTCACATCTACTTCTCCAGGAAAAAAAAGCTTACGTATTTAAAAAGGGGAAAAAGACCCCAAACCTAAACAAAACAACCAAAACAGATTTCCTAAAAAGAGATAATCTGACAATAAAGCAGAAGTGACACCAAACTCTCCTTGTCTCTCTCACACACACAGAATCCCATCTGCTTGGTCCCGATAACTCATTTGCACAGGGCACGACGAATGGCTCATTTTTGAGCAGTCAGAATCAGCTGCAGCACACGTGCCTCTTACTCTCTAATTCTTTATTGTTATTCCATGAACTCCAGTGGCCCCAAGCAGCAGGAGACAGGGACACATGTAACAGCTCTCACCCTCTGGCCCAGATACCAACCCCTTTCTTTCTTTTCTTTTTTTTTTTCCTTTTTTTTTTTTCTTTCTTTTTTTTTTGTGTTAGGCTACAAACCCTTCCCAGGACTCTCACTACCTCAGAGTTGTTCTGAGGACTTGCATGGAGCTTGTTTTTCGTCCCTTTTAGCAACGCCCCTCCTTAGGAGGATAAAACCTTCAGAGGCCATCAAGGCTTTCAATGAATAAACCTTGAGCAAAGCTCCATCAGCAAGAAAGAAAATAAAAAAGTCTGACAAATCCATCTTTGCATCAGAGATGCAGGAACGGGGAGCCAAGCAGGCATTTTTTCCCAAGTCAGAAGGAGGTGCTGCCCACACTTGGCTTATCTGGGCAATGATTTGCATATATAACTCTCCGTGAAGAAGAGGTATCCGCTCTCTTTGACCTTAGTAAATCAAAAACAGACAGGTCACAACTTTAACTTATTTCTTTGGATATGAATCCGCCAACATACAGAATTGTATAAAACACATGCATAATACATAACACAGATCTGGTGCAGACCATCTGACTTGTTTTAACCCCCCTGGTTCTGTATTTTAACGGTACTGAATTTAGACCTGTCATTTCAGTTTCTTTTCGTGTCTGTTCAATATATTTGGCCAGAGTTTGTTCTCTGCATTTCCAATGAGGTCAGTAAGTAACTCAGTGTTTACACAGATGTTTTACGGAGTAGAATCTGTCATTAATATTTAAATTGAATATGTGTGTCTGCTGCAGTGTGTATATATTTATAGCTGAATAGGTAGAGGTATACAGAGGTATATAGACGTGTATATAGCTATATTCACATGCATATATATGTAAGATTTGAAGTTGTCAGGAAGAAGTTGTTCTCCTTATATATTATGATTACTATTATTTACTATAAATCATCATAAGGTGATAAGATACTGCTCCTGTTCAAATAAATAGGTGTAAATATCCTTAAGCAGCTCCAGACTTCTGAGTTAGCAGGGAAGAGAGCTGAGTTTGGGTGTCAGCATGAGGAGGCTGCCTTCTTGTCTGTCTGAAGTGCAGCCTTGCACCAAGAAAATTTCATCTTTTTTTTTAGTTCAAATTATTTTTATCCCATTTGCCAAATGTGCAAACAGTTCCACCTGGAGCACGGCTTAATCCAGCCCTGATCAGCAGTAGGATCACTCTTCAGAAGAGGCTTTCTGCAGCAGGAGTGCCTTGAAGATGAAGGACCAAGGGTGTGACTGAACACATCATACCCTGCCTTTGCAATATGACCACCTTGGAAAGCCTTAAAGAAAAAAATACTGCATTTCTTTAACACAAATTGTTCAGGTTTTGCCCTTTTCTTTTGGGCTGATCCTGGAATTTCCAGTCCTCAGCTGCAGATATTTCAGAAAATTTGTGTCTATAATGTGAGAGAGGTAGTCACCCCACAACCCTGTGGAATGTAATTACCCCTAAACTTACCAGTTAAAATAAGTGGTTGAAATGAAATATTTTAGCCCCAGATTTTGGCACAGAAATGATGTTCTGAAGAGATACACATCAGGCTATGTCTATGCTAGTAAATAAGTGAGGATCTTTTTAGTGCATATGGCTGAATTGTATTAATGCAGACTGCTCTCACCCCTTTCCTTCTCCCTCTCCATAAAAAGACCCCACAAGAGGACATTATACATCTTGGCTATATAGCCCCTGGCCCACGCAATCCTACAATGACCTGTATCAAGAAAGTCCTTAAAGGTGAATCACATCTCATGCTTCGAAGGGAAGTGCACTGCTAACAAACCTCTTGCAGCTGCCAATTAAATCAGTAGCCAATACATGAACTGTATTTTTTTTTTAAAGTTGTGCTACAGTAAGTGCTTCCTCCTTCAAACAGCAAGGAAAAGGTCTGTTCTCACTTTTATCTTGCTAACTCAGGAGTGCAGAGGGAAAAAAAGTTTGACCCTGGGGTTAGAACATTTTCAGCATGAAGGTCTTAGCTCCAGTCCTTGCTCCCAGCATTGTTTCTCCGTTACATGAAATAACTGTTTAACGCAAAATAAAGAGTCCTTTGAACAGGGACTGGGGCCCACACCCACCTCATGTGAGCACTAACTGCTAAACCCATGAGTCACGTTGCTTCTTGCTCTTGCTCCCTCCTTCTCCGAGAACAGTTCGTACTTCTCTGGACGGAAGCCTGCAGTTTGTTATTTCTATCCTTCAGCACATCACGAAGCTTTAACAAACCAAGTACGGGTGGATGACGCTGAATTGATTGCTGAACTAAAACTGATGGTTGCCTAGGTGCACATGGCCTCATGACCTAATTCTACTTGTGATTTGCAGGCAGGATGTACTCCAAGCTACTAATATATATGTACTGTCTGCTTGGAGAAGGATTCATTTCCCTAAGCTGAAACCCACCAAGAGAAAAACTGTGTGGGAGAGAGAAATGTAACCTCCCCCAGAAAGGAGAGATCTTCTGGCATCAATTAATGGTGTTAATTAAACATGCCACAAAATTAAGCATACCCATAGTCACAAAATAAAGCTTGTCTGGGTGAAAATAATAAGTGAACCCTGGTTTAAAGGCAAGAGAAGAGTGGCTATCTTTAAAGAGAGGTCATGAGATAAATACAGATCTGGGAGAACTGTTATCAGGGAGGGCAAAAAAGCAGATGGGAAATTGCTTGCCTCACTGTAGTACCTATAGCCAACAGGACTAAAGAAAATCACAACTGTCTGAACTTAACAAGGACAAAATAAACAATCCAATCAATCAAATCATTTGCTAATGAAGAAGTTGCTAAAATGCGACTGCTACCTATGTAAAGATTGGGAGAGAGCACAACCCTGCAAATCTGGTGTGGCTACAAGAGTCCACAGCATTCCTTCATCTTCAGTGGAATGTTCATTTTTGATCCCCGTGTCAGGGAAAATATC
This sequence comes from Chloroceryle aenea, assembly GCA_013399075.1. Taxonomy (NCBI): domain Eukaryota; kingdom Metazoa; phylum Chordata; class Aves; order Coraciiformes; family Cerylidae; genus Chloroceryle; species Chloroceryle aenea. The sequence goes on from VWZY01004273.1 coordinate 1,820,116, forward strand.
GCACAACAGAAAGTGTATAAACAGAGCTAAGAAATATGCCTACAAAGAAAAGAAAAGATAGCATTTGGTGTACAAGGGAGGTAAATCAGCTGCTTCTATTTATATATTTATGTTTTACCTTTGATTAAAAGAGTTGAACTAAGACTTTCTGTTGGATTTTAAAGGCAAAACTCTTTAATTACAAAAGAAGTTGCTTTATATGTAATTAATCCATGGCATTTGATGTCTTGTTCTGAAGCAAAACACCTAGTGTTATCTTAACAACTGTAGGGAGTAGGCCATCCTATGTCAAACAGAAGCTCAAAAACTATTAAGATGCAGTCTGACTTCACTCACAGGAGCACTGCTTATATCAAGTTTGTATTTGTAACAATCCCAACAGCCATAATCAGTTTTATTCACCAGTAATTATATTATTTGGATGAATTCTTGGCATTTACCTGGATATCACAATCTTATCTTTCATTTTCCCAAGTATTTGCCATAATAAAATTGTGCACATCACTTCTTTGGTTTTGGCTTGCATGTTTTATTTTTAAAATGTTACTTATATGTTGTTCACTATGAAATAATCTCTGCAAAGTGCCATGTGATGGTGTTCAAGCTAGACCTTCTGTGGCATCTCCTTCATTAAAGGCCCTTGTGAACAACTTAGAGGATCACCTCTGAGAAACAACATAGGTAAAGCTGATCCTGCCCTAGGGCTGGGGCATGGAAGAGGTGACCTTTTGAGGTCCCTTCCAGCCTTACAAGTCTATGTTTCATTATTCTGATACTGCAAATTGCCATGCCCCATTAAAATGAATACACTGATAAAACACACGTTTATGGGGGTCCCAGGAGAGCTCATTAGACTGAGGTGAGATTGTGTTTTAACCCTCTTTTTTTTTCCCATGTAGAAACCAACCAAAATGTAACATGTAACCAAGAGACAGAAACACACAGATAAACAAATATCCCATACCTACTGGAATTAAATGACTTTAAAACTGCCCACTTTGGGATCTCCTTCTGAAACATCTTCTTCTGGCTCCAGTTGGAGTCTGGCCATTGGAAAAGATGAACCTGATGTGATTGAGTAATATATAAATGTCTAAGATTAGAGCTTTGCTTCTGCAATTTAGAGTTCATTCCTTATTTCTGTATGATCCAATTCCAAAAACATAAGCATGTTTGTAGTCTAAATTACCTGTTAAGCTGCAACTGAGCCAAACCAGGCTATCATATTCTGAGTAGTTAGTAAATCTAGAAGGATTTGTGCAAGATAATAGCAGAGCTGATCTCTGAGCACCCACAAAGAGGTGGAGAGAGCTGGGGTTGAGCATGGGGGCAGGAGAATAAGTGAAGGGAAGGTGAGTCCACCATGATCTATGCAGACTGGGGAAATTAAAAGTAGTGAAGTTCTACTGTAATTTCACGTTTTAGAAAGCAAAAATAGAAATGCTTTTTTATATTCACTGTGTGGTTACAGTCTCGGCGGGAGGCTGAAAAGAGCCTCTCACTGTTAGAGATGACTGAGTTTAGTTACAAGCACCCTTTGGAATTTAAAGCCAATCATATAATATAAACTTTTTTTTTCTTTTTTTCCTAGGCACTGATAAAGACTATAGAGAGCACATCTCCAGCACTGCTCTGTATAGCTAGTAGCTAGATAAAGACATATAGATTAGTGAATGTGGGTCAAAAAGAGAGAAAAACGCCCAGACTGACTGGACATGCACTGAGGAGGGCTCATTGCTGCAGGCAGTCACTGGTAAGAGGTTACAAGGGGAAGAAATATGAATTGATCTTTCCCAGATTTGTCAGTCTGAAGCCAGATTTGCAGGGAAAGAACTATGTCTCGTCATGACTGGAAAAGAAAAACTGTATGTGAATATTTTGCGTAGGTAATGAAAAAATACTTAAAAGTTGCTGTCTAATTTAAGACTTCATACATATGTATGCATATGTTCACATATTTGTTTCATTTCCCAGACCAAGCTCAGATCTACTAGCTTTTACCGGGTATAGGTGATGTTAATTTGATTCAATCTATTTCAGTTAATGGGACTGTTCATGATACTAAGCTTCTCATCAACAAGTTCATATCTTCCAGCAGCCTCAGGCATGGCTAACAAGTGATAAGATACCTCCTTTCCACCCGTATTTTTATATATTCAAATGAATAAATGTTTAAATTACAAAATCCAGAATGACTTTCCCCTTGCGTGCTAAGTTATTTTTCCAGCCTTCAGTCTTTCTCTTTTTTTCCCTATGTTTGACTTTTTTCCCCGTGTTCTATAATTTAAATGTGTTATTATAGGTTCACTTGCTTCAATTCTGTTAGTGGTATCTAGCAGGTGATCTATAAGCCTTTGGAAAGATTTGCTCTTCCAGGTAGGAAAGAAGATAGTATATAAGATTTCACCTTCTGCTGGTAGGCTCACTTTTGCTGTACAGGAATTGAATGTTCACCATGGAAATTTTAGAAGCCCACAGACTGAAACAGAAGTGCTGAAATCTTTCTCTTCAGATCCATATTTAGCCATGGATGTTGAAAAGTTTGTTTGTCAACTTGTTAAGTAGTGTGCTCTTTATTACGGTCCCCAGATCTGCTGTGACATATGAACATGTATTCCTACCTGGGTAGCTATTATTTCTCATGACTTTGAAGTGAAAAAGGAAACANCCCTGGCCTGGGCTAGCTCTGAAGTCACTGCTTAGAATTTATTATGAGAATATCTGCTCACCTGGGCCAAAATAGCACCAGAAAATAGATACATGACCTGGTACTGGCTACTTTTCTGCTATAACCATGGGCACAGTTACCTGGCAAAACTGCTTGCTCTGTGTGCTGCCCTTCTCTCAGGGCAGGTTACACAGAGTCAAGTCAGTCTGAAATATAACCAGTCTCAAAAAGAGAATACCAATGAAAGTTCAAGTCTATCCATGGAGTATTCCTTGAGATTGTCCCTGTCTTTGTGAATTCTTACAGTAAGTGTATTAAAACAACCAGTGTGCATTGCCAATGGCAATGGCAACTTTAACATATTCTTTCAACCATGCTTCACCCCTCCCTTCTCAGATGCTGCAGATACTTCACCCCATTCCCAGAGATCATCTCCTTCAATCCCAGAGCTTTTCTTCACTAACACTTTGACATCACAAAATCATTTTCAGGTACCAAGCTTCAGCAAACCCTGGCATCGCACTTCTTCACAGACTTTCTTTTCCCTGCTCCACACAATCAGACACTTCTTTGTTCAGCAACATTTAGGACACAGTAACCAGATAGTTTCAAACCATGCAGGATATTAAGTTGGAAAATTATCCAGGCTAAAGAGACTAAAATTTAATTTTTCTAGGTAAAGAGAAAGGTCCAAACAAGGCTTCAAAAGAACCATTATCTCTTAGGCAAGGCTGAGATTTTGTCGCTGCAGTGGCTGGACCCAAACACCAGTATTATTTATTTTCCTGAGATAAAGGAGTCTCAGCACCTGAGCAAATCTTTGAATTGTTCCTGACCCGAAGCCCAGCTTGTTTTCACTGTGCCTTGATTCCTTGTCCCATGACCTGAGATCTAGATACAAAGCCAGGTCTCAGCTACTAGAGCCAGAGCTGACTGAGCATTTTTTACTTCAATCATTGATTAAAAATGTACTCCCCTCGTGGCACTGTCCTTGTGAAAGATGCACCCAGTACTTGGTGGGAAGGAAAGGAGGACATAATGGGGAAAACCTGGGTAAAAGGATTCTGATCCATTATGAATTTCTCAGTCACAAATACCTCCCACTAATTATCTGCTACTCATTTTTAATACACTAGAGAGGAAACTGTACTTTTGGGAAGCAATCTTAGTTGCTCGAAGAGATAGTGACCCGAAATTCTCATCTGTGTTACCAATCCTGATTAAAGATCATTTCTTCCAGTCCCAACTACAAGATCAGGACCGAAATTAAAGAAAGTGTATGGCACAAATGAGAAATCAGAAATAAGAGCTGAAGAGTGTGAGACAGAAGGGAATCACTTTTAGAGGATATGTGAAGTGAAATAAGAGGGTATTTCAGAAGAAAGAAGGACAAAGTGCTATCACAAGTAGAGAAACTCAGGGAAAGGAAAACAAGTCAAAGTGAGAATGGGGAAAGGGTGAAGAGGGAAAAATCAGAAAGCTTTTCTCTGTTTTCAAATCCGCTTCTTTTATTTTGACAGACTTCTGATTTCCACTGGTGTAAAGTTATGGCAGAACAAAGCCTGGAAGATTCAGTCCATTTCATTACAAGCACAATTAGATACCTGTCTCACAGTACCTCATATTTTCCTTAGTTGTGGACTATTCTAGGCAGAATTTTTTGCCTTTTATAGAGTACAATTAGAAATATGTCATTTGAGTAATAGAGAACCAAACTTACCTTTTAAGCATCTCCCATCATTTTAGAATAAGAATTCATGGGCATAGTAATTTCTCTTGATAATATTATTCAGAACCTATTTTTGTTGTCTTATCAAAGCTATTTAAAATCATGAACTTCACTGTGTGATAATTTACTTCATAACACTTTTATTTCTCCTTTAAGGTTTTTATTATTAATGAAAATGCATTTTTTATAGCACAGAATACTGATACCTTTACTTATGAAGAGAGTAGGAAAGTGTCATTTGATCATCTAATGACCTCTGGTGGATGAATCTAATTGACTCACAAACACATAACATTTCACACTGGTTTTAACTTGTATTGATTGCATTACGACCAGGCTGTGCACAGACAGCTTCTCCACGCTGCAGGAATATTCCGACTTCACAAATAATCCAATCCCAAACCAGGAAGAAAAGTCACGTGTCTCAAAATGTCTCAGGAGCTGAAACCATTACAAAATCTCTAATAATAAACACTCATCAGGTCTAACTTTGCCCCATTTTCTTCTCATGATCCCAAAAGTTCTTTCTCTAGTGGATTTGACACAAAGTACACAAAAGACAGATACCTGGCCTATGTGGTTGAACCTCTTTTTCCCCCCATGCACATCTCTCTAGATCTATTTTTACATTACACACTGAGAATCTCATTACTCATCTACCCTCCCCTCCTAGAAACATTTTAAATACCTCATTTCAAAATAGATTGAGTTGAATTTCATTCAAATGAAGGTACACTTTCCCCACAAACTCTGGTTGCTAGCTGGTTCCCCTGGAAGGTAAAAACTTAGAAAGCAAAGGGAATGGTAGCTCAGCAATGTTATATCTTCCCATAAAATCTTTTAGCAGGTGAGGTACATGGACGAGCAGTGAAATAGTTAAATGAGCAAGTCTTAGCCTGCAGATCAGCATGCAGAATAAGATCCTGTATCTGAGATGGGCATGTGAATTGAGATTTTAGAAACTAAACATTTGTGAGCATTAATACTCTGCTGAGGGGGTATCTTCACAGGCCTTTTCTATCTCTAACCTGAGGGGGACAACCATGATGTGTCCATGATGTCCATTAAAATGGTGTAAGTCTAGCAAAAAGGCAGTGTGGATTTACACCAGTGTCATGGGGATCTCAGTATGGCCCATGGTTTAGTGGTTACTTATGTGTGGGCACAAGAGGAATTGGTTAGTGATGTGTATTTGCTACACCATCGAATAATAAAGAAACCTATGAAAGTTATCCTTGCAAAACTATACCATAGAGCACCTATCACTACTCTACAGGAATCGAATGAATGAAAAAAAATCTAAAGCAAGAAGAAATACTTTCCAGTTTTACTTTGTTAAATATTTGAGGTGTTTGTAGAAGCATTTTGATCCTCTCAAATATTCCTAAGTATTCCTAAAATGTAGTGCTACAAAGATTCATCAATAAATGAAAGTGAAAACCAAAAAGCAAGGCTGTGGTACTGCTTTGTATTTATAGTGAGATTCCTTTATTTCATTCAGTCCATATGAGAATTCCTTTAAAAGGCTGTAAAAATACATCACCACTTTTAAGGTGTTTTTAACTATGAAAGTATATAAAATGAGACTGTACCCAGCTTCTCCAGTAATCATGTATCATTAGTCTTTCTTCCCTTCTGTTTCTACCAAACATGCTTTGTTACCTGGATGTGGGTTATGCTTACAAGGGGTTTTTTAAGTGCAAATGCTGATAGATGTTGTTTACATTTGCTGCTGGTGTTGTAACCTAGAGGACAACAGCACAGAGGAGCCTGAACAGCTTCTGTACCTTCTAAAGAAGTTCTTCACTTTATGCAGAGATCTTTTTGTCAAGGACTCCACACAGGGCAATAGCCCAAACCCCTGTAGAATAATCTTCAGGGTGAGTGTCTGTTCTTCTAGCTCTGCTGTTGAAGGTCTCAGATGCAATTTCCACCTCTCTTTAATCCCCAACATAAACCTTGAGTTTTCAGACTGAACTGCAAAGGCAATGGAGATTTTTATTCTGCCTGTGCTGCCTCTCCCCTATACTCTGTATCTGTTACAGCTATTCTACAAACCAAGATTCATTCTAGCTCCATCTGTCTCAAAATAGACGGACATCCTGCGCAGAGCAAATCTTTCCCTCATCTAAATTGCTTGTCTCCCCCTTGCCTCTGTTCCTTGTTTTCATTCCCACATGCAACCCTGGCACCAACATAAGAGTCTCTTGGACAGAAAACAAAATCCTTTAACAATTCCACCAACGTAGAAGCCTCACTGGGGAGGAAATGGGAAACCTCTTCCCCTTCACTCTTGCTACTAGCAGCTGAATCAATGGAGGTCATTATATTCCTTGCCCAAGAAGTCAAAGGGTCAAGAAAGAGCAGCTTTGTTGAGGATTGCTCCAGCCCGATATTACAGATTTGAACAATGAAAACAGAGCCAAATTGTGAGAACCCATGTGAGATTATTTAAGGCAAGATAAAGTCATTTTAATCATTGCTATTGCAAGTGGGCTTTGGATCATGAAGGGCACCCGTGTAGTTAGATCTCTGGATAGGATTAGTGCATTGAGTGGGGCAGGAGGAGGGAGCAGAAGCCACACTAAGACAGGACTGCCAGAGCTCTGGGTGGTGAAAATTCACCTCCAGAGGTGTAGATGGATCACCAGGTGACACTGTTTGGGTTCCTCTAAAATTCCCTCATATCAAAGGACAAGACTGATGAGNTGTTAAAACTAGAATCAACTTAAAATCTAAGCCAGAAAAATCACTTCAAGTGAAAGGGCAATTAATATTTTTTCCCATTTTAGAAGACTCATAACTGGACATCTAGAACATTTTTGGGGCTTTGCAAATCACAGTGGCAGAGGTGAGCATGTTGGAAGCAATCTTCCCAGGAATACCTCCAGTTTGAGTCATTGGCATTTTACAATAATAATAAAAATGAAAGACATTTCCTCAGTAATTCCCAGCTTCCTCTCACTGGGATTACTTTAATTCGTTTCCAAAGTTGGTGGGAAGTTTCATGACCTTATGACAAAATATTTGAGCTTGGAGGTGCTTGGGTTTTTCTTTTAATCTGGAAACCAAGCAGATTCACTCTCATAACTCCCTTTGATAGCTTGTTGTGGAGAATGCAGCTGAAAGCCTGAATTCATCCCGTATTCCTTCGAGTATCAAACAAAATCAACCTTCACCACGGAGCTCATGTTGGTGCCTCATCTCTCTCCATTTACAATCTTTTGAGTTGTTAAACTTCCCTTTATCATCACCCACTAAGAAGCCCCAAATTAAGTTATATGTCCCAAATCAGGGCAGCTGGAAGGGTGCTTGTTCCTCCAGCAGCAGCTTGTCAGGTGTATTTGTCCCAGCTGAACTTGAGTGTGTGACCACAACCCGTGGTAGATGAGAGGCAAAAAGTGGTGAGACTGCAATAGTGTAGCAAACGTACTTTCAATAGCTGCCTTTTAGCTGAAAACTGCAAATTTATTTGGTTGTCAAAGTCCCCTGTCAGTGTGAGGACAAGTAGTTTTAGATGTTTTCTGCATGACTTAGAGGATGTTGCCCTGATTTTGTTAAAATGGTTCCTAAATTCATGGGATATACAAAAAATTATGAAGGTATTTGCTTGATGGCATCTTTGATATATTCAGTTTTCTAAAGGGGGATCATACATGTAGCTAAAATTATTTGGAAGCTCTGGATAGACTTTTTTTAAAGATACTCAGGTACCCAAAATCGAAAGTTAGTCACTGAGGTGCATTTGAAAAATTAGAACTCTGATTTGTATCAGTAGGCATCTCATTACCTTGAAAAATATTGTCCCTGGTGTCAATGAGAATATTAAGTTCTGTTTCACAAAATGTGAAATATTTGCACACCTTTTGTTGTACTGAAGGGCTAAAAAATTGTAGCTGTTCAATGATATCAGCTGCCAGTTTAACCTCAATCACAAAACACCACCACAATCACTATTGTTTTGTTTCTTTGTCTCACTTTCTAAAATTTCTGTAATTATATGCAATTACCTATTATGTTGGAAATTGGTTCTCTTAGACAAAGAATCTGATTTTTTCCTTAACCGTACAAAATATGCAATTTAAAAAAGTGAGCAGTTTGAGTGTGGAGGAAAAAAAAAATGAGGCTACAGCTGTAGGATTTTGTTATGCTTTTAGTATCAAATCACAAAACCCATTACATTATTTATCCTACAGGCAGGCCTTGTGCTGCAAACAGTGAATACAATTGCATACCCTAGGAAAAGAAATGTGTGCTTTTTAATTGCCCCTGATTTAAACAACCCTTAATTTCATTAGTCTCTTTTTTTATTATTTTTTTTGCTTTAAATGGGAAATCCATGGATCTGAAACTTGGATTTTTTTTGAGCATTACACTATATGTAAAAATATACATATGCCTATGCATATGCATATACACAGGCACACATAAAACAAAAGTGTAAGGCACGTGCACATGCAAACAGAAAGATACTTTATTTTCTTTTCTACTGCTATAGAATNATAGAAAAGGACAAGACTGATGAGGAACAGGGACTTTGCTGACTCCGGGGAACTTCTAACTTGTTCTGTGGAAATGGTGATCCCTTAGGCCAGGGCAGTGACTCTTTGGGCATTAGGAGAGGATGTTGTGGTTCCCTTTGTTCCTTTAGTTGCCTGCCTTGCCAGACTGGAGCACCTGCTACTCCTGCAGGAAGCACAGACCTGTTCCTCTCAGACGTCCACCTCTATCTTGGCAAATGAATCCTTCCTTCCTTCCT
>VWZY01004273.1:1829491-1854907 GCA_013399075.1 Chloroceryle aenea
TTAAAATGGTTCCTAAATTCATGGGATATACAAAAAATTATGAAGGTATTTGCTTGATGGCATCTTTGATATATTCAGTTTTCTAAAGGGGGATCATACATGTAGCTAAAATTATTTGGAAGCTCTGGATAGACTTTTTTTAAAGATACTCAGGTACCCAAAATCGAAAGTTAGTCACTGAGGTGCATTTGAAAAATTAGAACTCTGATTTGTATCAGTAGGCATCTCATTACCTTGAAAAATATTGTCCCTGGTGTCAATGAGAATATTAAGTTCTGTTTCACAAAATGTGAAATATTTGCACACCTTTTGTTGTACTGAAGGGCTAAAAAATTGTAGCTGTTCAATGATATCAGCTGCCAGTTTAACCTCAATCACAAAACACCACCACAATCACTATTGTTTTGTTTCTTTGTCTCACTTTCTAAAATTTCTGTAATTATATGCAATTACCTATTATGTTGGAAATTGGTTCTCTTAGACAAAGAATCTGATTTTTTCCTTAACCGTACAAAATATGCAATTTAAAAAAGTGAGCAGTTTGAGTGTGGAGGAAAAAAAAAATGAGGCTACAGCTGTAGGATTTTGTTATGCTTTTAGTATCAAATCACAAAACCCATTACATTATTTATCCTACAGGCAGGCCTTGTGCTGCAAACAGTGAATACAATTGCATACCCTAGGAAAAGAAATGTGTGCTTTTTAATTGCCCCTGATTTAAACAACCCTTAATTTCATTAGTCTCTTTTTTTATTATTTTTTTTGCTTTAAATGGGAAATCCATGGATCTGAAACTTGGATTTTTTTTGAGCATTACACTATATGTAAAAATATACATATGCCTATGCATATGCATATACACAGGCACACATAAAACAAAAGTGTAAGGCACGTGCACATGCAAACAGAAAGATACTTTATTTTCTTTTCTACTGCTATAGAATTCAAAACTGAAAAAAAAAAAACAAAAACAAAAAATAAGAGTCTGTATGATACAAGGGCTTTCAAAAAATAAATCCCAGTTGAGTCAAACTTCTGTCCTGTGCTTAAAATACCTTGGGTTTTGTCATAGGCTATAATTCAAACTATTGAGTCGTAAAATTAATCTTTTCTTTTTTGCAGTGACTTTTTTCTTTTTTTTTTTTTAATGCTGCTTTACTTCAGCTATTGGAAAACTCTGATCAAACTGTAGTCAGGAGAATAAGTTTCTGTGTGTGTTTGTGGGATGTAGAAGGGAGACATTTTTAAGATCAAACATTTCATGCCCATTAAGTCCAGGTTTATCACAGCAAAATGAATCGTTGCCTAAAGGTGTTATACCATTCAGATCCCTTAAACCTGAACTGTATTTAAGAAAAAATGGTCAAGCCAGGAAATAAATTCTTTAATTTGAACATGGCTGTGTGTAACCTACTGGTATGTGGTTGGTGTGTCTTGTTTATGCATACTAAGTGTGTAAGGATGTGTATAGGGTCCTTTTTTACGTGTGCTTTTATACTGTGGTTGTATCTCCATTGTCATCTACAAGTAAGCTTTACCCTGTATATATCTCTTTTGCAAAGAGAACATGTATTCACAGAGAGGGACCCTGGAACAGACAAAATCCCAAGGAAGAAAAGTTTCTGATGATGGGTCTGCTTGGTGACAACCAAATTATTTAGTTGGTCTAAACCACGTCAAGTTTTGATCCAGCACAAAGCAGTTTTGGCCTTTGCTTTCAGCAGAGTCTAAATTAACTGTCATACCAAAATCTTCTCATTTCAGCCAGCTTTTCCCATAGTGCTGGGTCACTTCAGAATTTCCCTCCCTTGCAGAAGATTCTCCTAGTTTAAGATCACTTGTAGTCAAAGTATTAAATATCAACGGTGCTTGTCAGAGCCACACAATTCCTGCCAGGTTTTTAGGCATCAAAAAAAGCCAGGTGCTTAGATAACAGGGGAGTATTTTGTAGGTTTTACCCTGATTTCATCTGTCTCAGATAATCCGATTCTCAGGATGTTTATTTTGTTTTCACACAACAGTTCATTTGTCCAGGATTCTAGGTAACATGGAAGCTATTGGCAGGGTAAAAATAGGTTGCAACAGAGATGTGAGCTTTGTCCTTTGTCCTTTCAAAGGGTTAAAACTGGGGGGGGCTGGGGGGAAGGGAGTAGAGAGGGAGAGGAAGAGGAAAAATAAAAGGTTAGTGTTTTCTGTCCATTAAAGAGAGTATTCTGCTCTGAAACCGAATTGGTCATGCATTCTTCCTGCGTTTCCTGGCAGAGGGGAGACTGACTGCAGCACCTGCCTTCCCTGAGCACCCGTCCCGCTCCCTCGCTGCCCTCGCCCTGCTGGATCTGTCACTTATTACCCCACTCCCTTATGGGACCAAAGGAGCTTTGAGATGCCGATTTGCCTTAGTTAGCTCCATATGAAATTCCTCCTGAAGCATAGCTGGAAGTTGTTTGTCTTTCTTTATTTTTCTATGTTGTGTTTTTTTTCTTTTTTTTTTTCAGTACAAAACTGTGCTTGGTCTGAGCAAAGGTCCTGGATACCATACAGTTTTTATGGGGAGGAATGGACAATGCTCTGTTTTATTCTTCTTCCTCACATTTTTCCCTCCAGCAAATGCAATCAAAATTTGTAAAAATTTCTTTTGCTGATGTTGATTTTTCAAAGTTTTTCATTTCTTGGTTTTTGTTTTTGTTTTTTATCCAATAAAAAGTTCTCTCCAGATTTTGTTTAATGCTTTGGATTACCTGCATTTTGTGCTTCTTTCTCACATTTACCCCAAGTTTTAATTTTTTAGCTCAGTCATTGAATCTGGGGAGGGGAATGTTGACAAAACAACCCAGCTTCTCATAGAGGAGAAGACTTTTCCATTAAATAAAAAAATTTTCCCCTGTAGTCTCAAATTTAAGGAGACATAAAGATGGTTAACACCAAAAAATTCTTCCTCATCTATTAACTAAATGTCAAGAACATCTTTAAAAAGACAAATATTTTCTCCCAAATAAATGTATGTACAAAGAGATTAACACTTTGAAATGAGTTTTTCCTTTTCTGTGAATACTGAATTGTTACAATCCAAGAAAGATTTTTAAAAGGGTACGTTCTCAAAACATTTCTAGAAAAGATTAACTGATTTATGAACCCTTATGGGTTTTTTTATTCCCTTTCATTTTCATGCAGCAGCACTTTCTCTGGACTGAATCCATTTCCCAAGCATCTCTCCAGAGAAAGGTCTGTATTCCATAGCCTGAACTCTAGCATAGACCAGCAGGAGAAAGATGAAATGGTTCACCTGGCAATAAGTGTCCCATCCTTCCCATGCCATTACTCACTCTAGGACAGTTACTCTGCAGGTGATCTGGATTGCACAATATCAGGATTTCAAGAATATGAAAACCAATCTGCCCCATCCTGGTATTCAGGCACCCACCATAAAGGGTGGTCTAAAAGTGGGGGTAGCCCTGAATAATGATGCCACCTCAGACAGAAGAAAAATTACTACCAGCAAAAGTAGGCTGGTGTGATCATGTCTTGTTTCCTACTGTTACCAAAGACACTCTCATGCTTTCTTTGTCCCTGTCTAAGCTCAATGTAATAGGACAAGATTAATTTATCTCCTGGCAGAGACAGGTGAGGTTAGGCATGTTTGTGGACAACTTGTGGAAAAGAGAAATATATGGCATTCCCTATGAAGGATGAAGAACTTTTTGATTTCAATGGTCTTGTAAAATTGAAAGGAAAGAAACCAGGAAAAAGTCTCTGACCACATTAGACTGATGGCACATTTTCACCTTTTTTTTTTTTTTTTAAGTAGAAACAAAGGATATTTAAAAGTGTAGAAAATCTAAATGTTTCACTTAAGCTTGTCAGGAATTAAGCTTGCTTTTTCTTTATGACTGAAAGTGGCTATAGAAAATGTAGTAAAATAAGATAATTTGGAGGGTGATGAGTCTATATTTCTAATAAAAGGTATGTGTTATATGTGTGACCTATTAGTGCTAGCAAACTGGTTTTGACACTGTTGGCTGGAAAGGACTGGAGAGTGTTGCTGGGTGTCTTAGTGGAAAAGGGCTAAAGGATTTCAACTGTTTGTTTGCCAGGAGAAAGGGGAAGAGCAAGCTGGCTGCAGGTGGATCCTATTAACCCCGTAATAACACATGTCAACAAGCAGTGATTCCGAGACTTTTCAAAAGGTTTACCCAGCACCTCAGCTGCATTCTTCCATTTTCCACTGAATAAATGTGCTGTGGCTGTATCTCCTTGACAATGGAAGCAGCTCAAGGAGAAGCATTCTCTCCACATGCAGATGCTGCATCCTCTTCTACCACAAAATGGCCAGAGCCGTACTGGAGTGAAAGAGATTTAAACCAAAAAAATAGATAATTAATTTACATTTCCCATTTAATAGGTGACTTTATATGCTTGCTTTATCCCTTGGAATATATATTGTGAAGGAACACCTCTGGTCTTTTACCTGCATGTATTTTCTTGGTTGTTTTTTTCATGTAGTAGTGAGTGAGCACACACCACCAGCCACACCAACCTTATTTAATTTTTTGCATGCTTGAGGGGCACTTTCTCTGATGAGATCCAGTTGTGCCCATTTTGGTGCCTCCAAGCCTTTGGCAATCTCTTTAGATTAATGAAAGGTGCTCCTTGTAACCAAATCCTCTTTCCTGGGGGTAACCCTTTCTCCACCTCCAGAACCATCCCCAGGAACACACTGGGGTGAAAGATCGACAGTTCTTAAATAATGTCATCCTTGCTGCTCAGATTGATATCTATGAACAGATGTTAATTGTAAGGAAAGCAATAGTTGAAATGCAGATGGTATAGAAAATGTCTGCGCAGATTCAATCTGTGTTGCTTTTTGTAACACTCAGCACTGTGTTCACTGAAATGCTGGGTCTATTGGAATATGTTGCAAGGTTTTAAACAGAACACCCCTACCCCCTTGTGGCATAATGGCATTTCTGGAATGGAAATAAAACTATATGAAAATTGCTTTCTCTGGTTATCAAAAGCAACTTAATCAGGTGGTGAAGCAACTCTGAACAGCTGTCCCCTTCCCTGCTTACTCTGAGCTCTCTAGGGCTCAGGCCAGCTATTCATGCAGTGTCCTACAGTGAGAACTCAGACCTTTGCTAAAGAAATCAAACCACCACCACCAACAGACCAAAGCTGAAGAGCTGCTGTTTTTTCTGCTTATATCCACTTGTTTGTTTTCCTTTCTCTTGTGTTTCTTGCCACTGAACTAGCTCAGCTTTTGCCTGTGCATTATGCAGAGGGTTATGGTGCATCATGTTTCCAGGGCATGGCATGTGGTGGATGGTTGGTTCAGGATGAATTCAGATGGGTGGTATTTTCACACACAGCAAGGTCACAGTGAACAGTAAAAGTCAAGTCAAACAGATTTCAGCACAGATGCCAAAACAGCCCAAATTGGAGTATTCTTTCCTGTATGCAATGGCAGAGTGGCTTGATCTGCTTGTAAGTGAAGCAATTCAATTACTCCAGTAATAGTTACGTTCATAGTATAAACACTGTGGAGTAAAGATACTCTATGAAAGAGGAACAGGTATCTCGAAATATCATCACAAATTTTCATTCTCACTTGTTCCTTAACTATATATATTAAATAAAGAAATTCATGGAGGGAATATTTCTTGTTAGTATAAAACCACTAAGAGATATATTCCTTGTGTCCACACAAAAAGCTGGGTATGTCCACTGTCAAGACTGAACTTTCAACAGTGACAAATACTTGAGGATGCCTTCTTTCAAATTTTACAGAGGTTGGTTTTAACTCTCAGAGCAATATAAATCCATATTTCATCAGCTACAGAGGAAGCTGTGGATGTGTTCTTTGAACTTTAGTAAATGATCACCCAAAGCTTTCTACCTCTGAGTGTTCAGATGCTCTTCTACAATACATAATTATCAAAGAATTCAAGG
The DNA here is from genome assembly GCA_013399075.1 of Chloroceryle aenea. Lineage (NCBI taxonomy): Eukaryota > Metazoa > Chordata > Aves > Coraciiformes > Cerylidae > Chloroceryle > Chloroceryle aenea. Next base: position 1,835,438 of record VWZY01004273.1, read on the forward strand.
CACTTAATTATTTCTTTTTGTTTGTTTTGGTTTGGTTTTGCTTAAGCATCACCTAATGTGTTTGATAACAAGAACCTGGGACTAATCTCAAATGGTGATTAGATACCAGTTTTAGCAGTTCTGGTTTTCCCAGTTTTGTGTTATATGTATTTGGTGTTCTCCAAAATCTTCCTGTCCAAATCATCAGGTAAGCTCAGTCATAACTTAAAAGAATAAATAGTTTGGCTTTTTAATTTGCAGATAAAAGATTAAGAACATATTTTTTTATATGGGCTGCCCTACAGGGTCAGAAACTAGAGGGCGAATAAAACATTTTTTAATGTCCAGGAGTTAAGAATAAATGTAGGTCTCACTGGGAACAGTAATGTCCTTCTATTCTCAATGGATAGCATCTGAGCAGCCAAAAGAGGTACCCAAGTCATGTGCTTGCAACTTAGATGCATAATCTCATTTCCTAAATGTTCAATGAATGGTTAAAAGGAATAGCCTAAAGTCTGTCTATGCTATTCTTTAAATCTTTGTAAAGCAGAAGCATGAAAGATAAACCCAAGTTTGTTATTAATTTTCAGAAAGATAGAAAGGTTAATTTCAATAATTTATTGGGATTTTTGGATATTGCAAATTACTGCAATAATTTATTTGGATCTAGTTAACGTGTCCCTGTTTGAAGCATTGCACTGCACTATTAAACAGCTGCTTCAGAGGTGACTGAATGGCACTGATGGATGACTTGATATTTTAATATATTGGGTAAAAAAGCTTTCCATTCCTTTCAGTATGAAAGATGAGATGGTAAGGTAGTATATTCTTCTCTGCTGCTTTATTCAGGAAGCTGGTTCAGTGACGAGGGTGTAGGTAAATCAAATATTTCTAACATTGCTTGAGAACATGCCTCCAATTGATTTAAATAACATCTCTAGGGGTAGTTTCTTAAATTAAACTTAATGATCGCATGCATCAGTTAAGATCTATTAGATCCAGAAGACACGATAACATTTATTAAAACGATGAGTTTCATGCTTCCACTGTTTATAAAGTTTAAACATAATTTTTCCAATTAACCTGCCTCCCTTCTTACCAACACAGGAGCAGTTAATAGCAAAGATAATGAGAAGCTCCTTTGAAGTAGTCACAGGAATCCTCACATCAGTTATTTTGACATGTAAATAGCACCTCCTGTTCCTCTGCACTCCCCGTGTGACCTGTAGCCATGTCGTTTGGGGCTGTGGAGTTGTCATATCTGCTGTTTCAATCCTGTTGTATGGAAAAGTCATCAGAAGAGACAGGAAAAGATTTCAGACAGTGCTCCTGCCTCCTTGTTTGCTGGGAAGACTCTGCCACTCCTTCATATAAACAGCATTATGCTGGTAAAGGACTTAAAAATGTATTAAATGAGTGAAAGATGCTCATGGCAGGGCCTCACTGTCACTGTAAATTGCTCAAACAGTGTTTGGTGTAATGAATCCCAATCTTAGTCCAGGCTTCAGACTCTGCTAGAGAACAGAAACCAGCGTGAGCTGAGATTCTTGGCACTTCTGGCGAGTGGCGTGAGAAGTTAAACACCAGAACCCTGACCAAATTACAGCTGCTCATATAAACATCCTTCCGCCCTCTGTGAGGTGGGAGAGTTGCCATTTTTATCACTGTCTTGGGTTCTGTATTTCGTAGCCAAGCCTTTGAGAGAAATCCCCCTGGGCTCTCATGTCAGCAATTCAGTAGCAAACAAGAGCTAGTTTAAAAAAAAAAAAATTCTAGAAGGCTTGAAAACCTTTCCTGGGAATAAAACAACTTTTAGTTCACTAGTTTTCAACCACTGAGGCACAGCAGTGAGAAAGGATATATATGGAAAAGCACTGTCCACATATGTATTTGTACATATATATGCAAGATAGAGTCAGAATAAATGCTAACGCGGGCTCTACGCCATTAAGCTGGTGGTAGCAGAAGGGATAGGTTTGAGGAGAGATGCAAGGAGAAAACAAAACACAAATGTTGAAGGGGGAAGCAAAGATGCAGAGAGAAAGCTTGAAAAACCAGAAAGAAAGCTGCAAGGTCTGGAGAAATAGGTAAACAAGAAGCTGATAAGCCAGGAACTGAGGATGAGGAGAAAACAGCATTAGTTCAAGGAAGGAAAGTGTACTGGGCAGGAAAGGCAGCAGCAGTGATAAGGTATTGAGTCAGGAACATGAGTGTAGGAGATGGGGAAAGGTAAGAGCAGGTTGGGTTCGGAAATACCAAGTGAGAGGTGCAGGTGTGGAGAAAACAGCAGGGCAAGGAAGGAAGAGGAATAGTTCATGAAAGACAAGGAAGAAGTTATAGAGTTAGCAGCAATGAGGCTTCCTTTGGGAAAGATGGGATGACTCATGCTGATCACAGATTCTTCTCTCTCCTTCCCTAGAAGGTCCAGTTTAGGCCATAGTTTGGTAATAAACAGGGAAGGCAGACATTTAATATTATCCAGCTTATAATCTTTGCAGAAATTAAACTCTGACCAACATTTCTGTAAGACCACTAGCTATTTTAAAGATAAAGTTATAAAAGGCACAATATGATCTGCTTGCCTGCGTTAAAAGGTGACCTAGACTCGGTGATCCAAGCAATCCATTCCAACTCTATGTTCTTTTTATTTACACTTCTTCTGTCCTGACAGACAAAATAGCAGCTTGTGAATACATATAATTTTATCAAAAGGAACTGAATGCTTAAGTCAAAGGAACTAAATGCATAAGTCAAAGTTGCCCTGAGGCAGTTTTAACTTGAGCAACTAACTTTTGAAGGGCCCAGCTCTTCTCTTGTGGTTGTGGAATTCTTGCTGACATCCTTTGGAGGCCCATGTGTGGACAGATTGCTGAATATGAAGTGGAAATTGGCAGAATGGATCAGAGAGGAGAATATAGCCCTCAGCAAATCTCTTTGCATCTTGCTGACCTTGGCAAACATACAGCTATTTTTCCCAAGTATGATAAGATGCTTTTTAACCATCTTCTCCAGTAAATAAGGCTCAAAGATGGGAACATGTCTTCAGAGACTTCCAAACTCCTCATTGCTTACACATATTTATAGAAGAGTTTCATTTAAGATGGTACAGAAAACAAAAAATATAGATACTATTCTTAGCTCTGGGTGACCTTGGGTAAGATATTTTGTGATGTAAATACTAGAAAGGACAACCAGGGTCAGTGCTCTGCTAGCCCTGCTGCTCATCAACGGGGAAGAACTGGTGGTGAATATAGCCATAGATGGTAGTGTGGACAGCAGTGACTCAGGAAGGATGAAGGATCTGGAGGAAGGTTTGAGAAGGTGGTTAGAGTCATAACAGTGGACTTCTGAAGAGCAGACTAGGTCAGTGGAAACTGCTAGGCAGACTCCCATGAATGTGGCCAGAAAAGGGGGAGGTGCTGTGGAGAGCTGACATCCTTTCAAAGAGAGCTTACCAAAGAGCTCTGGAATAAATGCCCTGTTTGTGCAGAAAGAGCAAGAACTTCAGCAGGTCTGCTTGGGTAATCAAGGAACTCCTTGATGAACTAAATCGCTGAAAGGGAGCATACACAAAGTGCAAATAAGGAAGAGAAACAAAGGAGGAACATAAAAGCTTTGCTTGGGCTCTTAGGGATGAAAGAAAAAGACCAAAGCCCAGCTGGCACCAAGACAGAGAAGAATAATAGCAGCAAGAAGGGAATCCACAGGTGTGCCAGTAGTGAAGTACAGGGAAAATGCAAGGCCACTGCTGGATGCCGGAGACAACATAATCATCAGCGGTGTGGAAAAGTCTGAAGTGCACAATATCTTCTCTGTATCAGCTTTCACAAGCAAAGACTGCTCCAGATCTCTGTGGGTATTGACACAGCTTCATAGGGAGAGGGGCAGTGAGTGAGGAAGAGTGAGGGAGGAACAGACGAGCTCTACTTAGAGGACCTCGATGCTACCATTGAGGATGCTATAACTGTTAGCTGATATGGCTGGGTGAGGCATCTGTCTATCATTTATGAAAAATTATGGCTATTGGGAGGAAGCTTTGATGATTCAAAAAAGGCTAATGTTTTGCCCTTTCTCTAGAAAGGCACAAAGGAGGAGACAAAGAACTATGAGCTGGTCACGTCTGTAGTTTCTGAAAAGGTCATAAAATCATAGAATCATTCTGGTTGGAAGAGACTGTCAAGGTCATCAAGTCCTAAATCATTTCCAAATAAATAGAGGACAAGAAGATATTCAGAAGAGTCAACATGGATTTACCAGGGGCAAATATTTGAACACTTGGATTACCTTCTTTAATGAAATGAGTTTATACAGAGTAGGAAAGAAAAGAGGCATATAACTGGTTCTAGCGAGGCTTTTGTCACATTCTCATGCAGCATCCTCTTTGGGAAGTTGAGGAAATGCAGGCAGAACAAATAGGACTGTTCAATGGGTTGAAATATGACTGAAACAGCAGGTTCAAAGTGTTAGTAATCGATACCTTAACACACAGCTGTAGACTGATATGAAGCAAAGTAACCTGAGGGTCAATACTAGAACATATAATGCTCTCTACAGTTTCCTGAAGAGGGGAAGGGGAGTGGTAGGTGTTGATCTCTTCACCCTAGGATCCAGTGATAGGATGTGTAGGAATGGTTCAAAACTGTGCCAGAGGTGGTTGAGACTGGACATTAGGAAGCATTTCTTTACTGAGAAAAAATAGTGGAACAGTTTTCCTGGAGAGGTGGTCGATGCACAAGCCTGTTGGTGGTGAAGAGGTATTTGGACAATGCCCTTAAGAAGAACATGCTTTAACTTTTTCTCAGTCCTGAACTGGTCAGGCAGTTGAACTAGATGATCATTGTACGGCCCTTCCAAGTGAAATATTCGAGTTTCATCTGGTCTAGACTAGTTTAGTCTAGCCTATTTACTATTTTCATCAATGACTTGGCCAAAGTGCACACTCCAGCTGAGACAATGAGCATCCTCAATAAATTTGCAGTTGTTATTAAACTAGACAGGCTGACACATCTAATGACAGTGCTTCAGTTTAGAGGAAATGTGAGAATTTTAAGGACTGAAACAAAAAGTAGTTTTGGGAAGTTCAATAAGGAAACATGCAAAGTGATGCACCTTGGGTAGAATAACACTATGGTAACTGACTGTCTGTGGAATGCCTCCAGTTAAATGTTCTGAAGATCACCATGTGGCATCTGAGCTGGCAATGTACTGTCATCATGAATACAACAAAGCATGTACTGCTCTCTACACTGTAGAGGAGTGTCTCCAGCACAGGACTGTGTTCAGCACACTGAGGGAATTTATCTCCTTCTGCTTAGAGCTGCTGAAGCCACATCTGGAGCATTGTGTCCAGCTTGTGCCCCAGTTCAAGAGGAACACAAAGAAACCAGAGAGGATCCAGCAGACAGTGACCCACAGGGAGACTTTTTCAGAAGCAAGTGTTGTGTAGAAAGGCAAAAGGAAGTCTACATGTCAGTTTAATAACCCATAATACACATATCTGAAAACACAACAGAGCAAAAGGTCTCTCAGTTCTCTACAGATACTACAGTCAGGACCATTGCATTGCAGCTTGGAAGATTCAGACTGGATGTCAGGAAAATGTTTTCATTAGAAGGTGGTGCAGTACTGGAACTGGGGCTTGTAGAAGTCATAGAAACTCCATCCTTGGAGGATTTCAAGACATTGGTAGACTCTAATGTTTGCAATCATCTGCTTCAAGTGAAAGGTTGGACATCCAAACACCCTTTCCAGTCATCTCCTCTATAATTCTAGGATCCTTCTGTGCCACAATTTCCTTGTGATAAAGATGCTGAACTTCTTTGGAAAAGAGTTCAATAGCTACTAATGGGAAAAGACATTTTCATATATTTCAATAGCTACTAATGGGAAAAGACATTCCACACAAAAGTGGAAGACATTAATATTAAAATAATCAGCTACATGTATTAATACACCTAAACTCAATACCACCTTTTAATTCAATATATACTCGGATATTTTTCACCATAAACTATATTTTTTATGAGACAGTTTCTAGCTAAACCTCAGACATTTAAAACATAAGGCCAGGAGCCATGGTATTTTGGCAATTTTGGCAATTGCAACCCGAGCAAATATTAAGTAGGAAATTAAACCAACAGTCCAAAATAAGCAATTTAAAGAAGTCAATCCTAGATTTCCTTCACAGACAGTAAAGAAAGATTCTGCTAGGGTGTGATTTGTCTGACCTATATTAGGCATCTACTCTAAACTGAGATGAATCACTCTCAGTAGTGCCAATTGCTTTATAATGACTACAAAAGGAGTCAAGGGTGACCAGTTCCTTTAGAGAAGCCTGCATTTAGCTGCCTACATCCAACTCAAACAGCAACATTCTAAGTTTTTAATAGTATTTATTTTCATTTAGGCTACTATATGCTGCAAGGTATTTTTAAGTTTTATGGGATATGACTCCCAACACTTGCATTGTGACCCTCTGAAAACAGGACATTGTGTTGTTCCAAAAACATTAAGTCATGGGATCATGGAGATTTGTGGATGCCTCAAGTAAACATCATCTACCATCCCCAGAATACTGTGAAGGGAAACAGGAATATTAGGTAGGATATCCATGCTGACCTTATTTTGAGGGAAGAGTTGGATCAGCTGACTTGCAGAAGTTCATGAATTAGTTTTATTTGGCTGGGTTTTTTTAGATAAAATATTTATACTTCAACCTTCCACATTATCTCAGTGCAATGACTTATGCAATGTGATTAGGCTTTATGAAAAGCAAACAAAAAACCACAAACAAGCAAACAAAAGAAGTGCAACCTTCTGTTTATTTTTTCTATCTACTGTTTGATCATTTCATTGGACTCCTGCTCTCTGAGCTCTCTACTGCACCGTGTCAAAAATGAGGTGGATTTCACATTACATGTTAATGTTGCTGGCATTGATTGTTACAGGGAAAGTTAATTGGGAATAGTTGTCTTAATCCAGAGAAATATTTAGCTTTCTGAACTTTTCTTGCACTGCATTCACAGATGATCTGGTTTGGATCAGCCGGAGTATTTTACTTCAGTTTCACATATTTTTACAGAATACACCACTGTTTTCATGACTCTTTCCAAGCGAAACCTGGAACTTTATTTTAAAGGACTTTTTAACAGAAGGAACTGGCAATCAGAAAAATAGAATCAACAATTTCTGGAAAGGGAAACTTTGTTGAAAGCAAAATGTTCTTATATTGAGGAATTTGTATAATATAATGGGAAATAAACTGTCCAGAAATTGCCAGTCAGCTCTAGTTGTTAAAAATCCAACTCACATCATTAACAGACTGCTTCATAATGTCTTCATTTCAAAAATCTATTTATAAATAAATAAAAAAAATAAATTTTAAAATATGCCATACACAATAAAAAAAAATGGAAGAAACAAATCCCTAATGAAGCTCTTACTTCGTTGAGAAAAGTCTTCTGGAGAAGCAGAGAGTGGCTGAGCGGGGAGCTGTGCAGCAGCCAGCTACCGAGAAACCAAATTAGCTCTAATTATATTATGGCTTGCTGTTGTGCGAGCAGTGTGACTTCACCAAAGGAAGGAGGCAGCGGTGTCACTAGGTGGCACAGTTCTGACACATTTACAGATCATTACCCAGCGCTAATGTCACTTCGCAGGGCGCGGGGCTGGGGGAACAAGGGGGTCTCTGAACATCACTCAGCTATGTGTGATCTGTGAGTGGAAACTGCTTATCGGCTCCCGACGGGTACAAGATCCAAGCTGAGCTCTGTCAGCCGGGCTTGAAATTAACAGCAAGAAGTTGAGTGTTTCACGGAAATGGTGTTTAAATCTACATGCAGCTGGGGGATAAAGGGGGACGGGGGTGTAGGATTCACTAGATGCTTTCTGACTTTGTAAGCCCACAATGATCAGCGTGGATGAGGTGTCCTGCTGGACCATTACAGCTCAGAAGAACTGATTTCTTTAGGCAGCAATAACCAGCAAAAGGATGAACTTCTTCCATCCTTCTCTGATTTGCAAACCCATTTGTCAAAGTCAACTTTTACACCTTGATCATGTGGTAACAACTAGGGAAGTGTGAGCTCCTGGTCGTGACTCCATCACATAGCCACCTTGTTAGTGCTACCACATTGCCCATACTCCATTGCTGGATGCTAAACAGAAGGATGGGAGGGTTCTGCTTCTGAAGGCTCCACTCCAGCTTCAATTTTCCTGACAGCACTGCTTGAAAAATGGCCTAAACGCAGTTTCAGTCACTCCATTATTTACACCCATGCACATCAAGCTTGCAATAACAGAATACTTCTTAGCCTCCACCTCACATTTTCTTTGTTTGCTTGTCAGCCTTCCATGCAGAATTGAGGTTTAAGAGCCTTCAATCTTTTCACTTTTACATCTTAAGCACAGCTTATTCACCACCGGAATGAAATGATATATTTTTTTTAAAGTTCAATGAGGGGCAGATAATAGTAACAGAATGCTAACTTGACTTCCAGTCACCACACCTGATTTATCAATCTGTTGGTCACTCTTTATGTAAAGAGGTTTCTCAAGACTTTATCAAAGACTGATGAATGATTAATAGGAGGAATATGGATATGAGACTTGTGAATTATAAATGGCTATAAGCACACTAATAGAGGATATTGGAGAGGATGGAATACCCATTATTTACCCACTGGGCATGGCAAAAAATGGTTCATCTTTAACAAAGGTGATCTATTAATTAGCAGTGACCCTTTACAAAGAATGTATCTTTGACCTGGAGGTATTTCTATGGAAATTCTGTGCAGTTACGTTCTAGAACCCTCTCACAAAACTAGGGGATATTTCTCCCAAGTACTGACACAGCTGTGGATAGCGACTTTTATTTCCAGCAGCAACAAAACCATTGTAGTACTCTGGCTCTCAGCCAAGACTGGCAGCAACAACAGGAACTTTTTTTGTTGTTGTTTTTAAAAGCTACATTTTTCTTAAATAACTTTCCAGGAGATGACTGGTAGATTTTAAGGGGCTAATAGCTCCAAGCTGCCAACTTTCTTTAAAAGTTCTTTAATAAGTAGTGCTTTGCCCAGGGCTGTTATCCAATTAACAGGAATTTATACTGAAGCTTTTCTATGTAATGACGCTGCTTGCGGCCATTATATGATACTGAACCTGCAACCTCTAGACCTAAGGGCAGAAATGGATAAAACTTCAGGTTCTTATTCCAAAGGGATGAACAAAAGCGCCCAATTTAGGACTGTATATTCTCCATACATCAGCAGAGATGGTCAGATACCTCCAAATGGCAATCCAGAAAGCTCATATGCTTACTGTGGGGGATGCTAACAGCAGGTGAAGGCATGTCCTTCTCTTGAGTTTAGAGGCCAGTTCAGGGATGCATTCTAGATATCATCAATCTTTCTGGCCCAGGAACCTTGTCCTCAAGGTAGAGACGTTAATAAGCAAAGCTTGGGTTTGTCTTTTGGTAAGAAGACTACCGTGGGTAACTTCAAAACCCCATCTCCTGTGAATGTGCTGTAATCTGCAGGATCTTGAATAGTTTTTTTAGAGAATATGGATCTTTTCACCTATGGAAACTTGACCAAAATATAGCCAGAACACAGTGCATCATGGATGTTCATCTGTCTACGGTTGATCTTGCCGTGGACAGATCTCTACATATCATCTGTGGAGAGGTGTAATACTTCTGGGATACGGTCATCTGAAGAAGAAAGGGTCATCTGAAGAAGAAAGAACTGAACGTGAGAAGTAGGCACTTCTTTACAGTGGCAGTCTATACAATTAGCTCTAATGCAGATGTCTTCTCTGCAGTTAGATGGAATGACATTTACACAGACACACAGATGTGGTGATGCTCATACAAGTTGTTAGATACAAGTTGTTGTCCTGACACTGCAAATAATTTGTGGGGCAGAACTAAAGGATTGTTCTTACCAGCTGAATGATCTAACTATGTCCTGATAGTCTGGTGTTAATTGTGGGTGCCAGTCATAAATCACTCATGTGGCCTTAAGCTACTACACAGGTTCATTTCTCTAGTGTCTCTAATTCAGGGTTTGACAGTGAATGGGGAATATGTGGGTACTATTTAGCTCTGAGAGATCCATAACTACATGAGGAAATCAAGGCTCAGGAACCAAGCTTGGAAATGAAAATCTCAAAATTAACCCCATCCAGAATCTCAGAAAGATTTTTAAATGAGATTTCACTATTATGATTTAAATGTGTGCTATATACACACATCACCTGCCACATAACACATGTGTGTCTACTTGCCCACATATGTGCAGGTTTCCATCTGTATACATTAGATACATAACATTAATTTCTATAAATATATATAAATATATATATAAATTTGAGGTCAGAACCATGTTTTTCATTTATGCTGATACAGCTCCAAGCACAACTGGATTTCAAGCCATTAATGCCTACATATGATTACAGTACAAATATTAAATACTAGTAATGCCTGAGTCTTTCAGAGAGCTGAACACTATTAATATCAGAACCTGCTTTTATTTAGACATTGAAAGTAATTTTTGTTTTTATCCTTTACACATACACAAGGATTTGTTTTAATTCAGCTTTCTCCTGTCACTGGACGCCTGTTCACATTCTTCCCTACTTACATTTGAGTTGGTATTTTTTCCCCCTCCTTAATCAAAATTAGAAAGAGATTGTGTGTGTCTGTTAAAAAAAAAATAGGGGGTTGGCTAAAAATAGTTCCCCAAGCCAGGATATATTACAGCAAACTGCTTTTGCCTCTGGATGTTAGTGGAGTTTCCTTTGTTGTCTTCTTTGATTGTTTCATTTATATGGCAGGTTAGACAACGGCAGACTCCTGTTATTGCCTTTTCTTAGTGGTGAATTTTTATTTATTTATTTATTTTTTTAAGGCTTGGAGCCCCTGAGGACAGTCACTCCCTAACCACAGCTGGTGACAGGAGGAGGGTTTTTGTGTGTTCGATACTTAGAGCTGAGAGCTGACTGGTGAGAAGATTAACAGCAAGGCTATTAAGTGGGATACACTGTCTCCATTTTTAAATTGCCTAGGCCTTTAATAAAAGAAGGAGAGAGAGTGGAAGAGAGACAGAGAGAAGTCTTAACAGTATAACATCTTCTGTATGTTCTCAATCCATTTTGCCAGATGCTAAATTACTTTCTTTCCCTTCCCCCTCCGTGCACCCACCCCACTTTCTCTGCGTCTGGTGTCTAATGCTGCTTCTCATTGCTCGGAAGGGAGGCCTTGAATCAAATTGTAGAGTTCCTCTGTTAAAAAGAAAGATTAGTGATCCAGGCTTCTGCAACAGTCTGCCTACGTGAATCCAAGTTTCTCAGCCCTTGGGCTGTTTTGTTTTGTTTGGTTGTTTTGTTTTTTTTCCCAGGAAACTTATCATCATTAGGTGCTTTCCGGCCTTCCATTGGTCTTCTGGTTAATACTGTCAGAGCACCAAATGAGGATGAGCAGATTTCTAAGACAGAAAGGAAGAATTTGGGAGACTAAACTTTTGCAGGGCAGTCAAATACATTACTCAGGAATATATATAGGAAGCTGGGTCGCCAGACTAAAGTTAGAAATATGGAAAGGCCTGAAAAGGCTGACTTCTCTCTTGCTCTGCAAGTGGTGATCTGTGCCCCTGAACACTGGACTTTGTAAAATCCAACCTTTGCCTTTATGCCTATGCTGTTCTGACAGGGTTATGAACTGTTTCTGAGTTGGTCAGATGCCTGGAAAAGACAAATATTAAGGAAATTTTGAAAAGAAAGAGCTGTTTCCCTGCTCTGCCACAGGCTGTGTGAGTGACCTTAGTGGTTGCATAGCATGAGATGGCCAACTCCCACCTTGTTACAGGGCTTTTCTGTTTTTTAAAGACAGAAGTTCATGGAGAATCTTCTGGCTACATTCATACTAAACAGTTCCTGATCATGTTCCTGTACACTAGACCTTGTTCAGTTACATTGCTAAATTGTCATGCTTGCTGCAGCTAGCGGTGACCCCAAAAATGCTCAGGTACAGCCTGGGGGTTATCACAAACTTGAAACCATTCCCAGAAAGCAATGTGATGGTGGATATCTTCCACTACTTTTCTAAATCTATGTTACTGCCTAAGGAATTAAAGCTTTTATGATGAGGATCCTTACTCACATCATAGTTGAAGGTAGCAGTGACACTCAGATGTCCACAGCAAGACCTCAGGAATGATAGTTTGCACAGATTATCAAGCACATCCAGAAAGCAGTTTTTAGGTGAGAGGAAAAACTTAAGTCACATCTAATGCTCACTGCTCTTTCTCTGTGTGGCCATGCTGCATTTGAAGCAAGAACCAAGCTTAACAATGACAACAGCAATCCATTAAGCAATATTTGCTCATATTTTGCATCTAATGTTAATACTGTCCAGATTTGGATGACTTGCTTTATTGCCCATCACTACAGTTGAATTTTTAAAGTCCTACATAAGCCCTCTTAAGAAAAACAAACAAACAAACAAAAAAACCGACCAGGATTGTGTGCATTTCAGATTCTCAAGACTAGAATTACTGTCTCTCTTCATATTGTCACTTAACATTTATTATCAGTTTAGTCTTAACATAGTTACTGGAAACAATCTTGAGCATCTTTTTAAGCATCTACAGAACAGAGTTATCAAAACAGGTTTATAAAATACTCCAGAATGGCAGCTAGGCTTTCCCCCTTCCACAAGGAAAATGTGTTCTCTCTCTCTCTCCAGTTACTTACTTGTATTTTCTTACTTCTGTAAGATTTTCAGTGATGGATATTTCCTAGCTTCTCCAATGTTTCATAGTCCTTATGTTCAGAAAGACTTTAAGTTCATTTCGGGGAGGGGGGGATGATCTGGGGGATTGTTGTTTAACCTGTATCTCCTTGCAAAATCTTCTATGCACAATTTCTTTCCCATGGCATATGGAATAATCCATACTACAAAAAAATCAGAGCTCTTAAAAAATACTTTCTACATAAATTCTATATTTTTTGAGAGAAACACATGGACTGTTCTTGTTCTTATTCCATTTCAGAATGTTTCTTCCCTGAAAATTTGAATGAAATATACATTTATTTTACTTTCCTTATCTTTATTCTTCTACTGACAGTTGGAAAATGGAAAAAGAGACTCCTGTACTTATTTATATACCAACTTTTGACCACATTAAAAAAAACTCAAACCAGACAACAAAAAACAACTCAGGATTTCTGAAGTGGAAATTTCAAAGGGGGATATTCCAACAGAAATCCATTCCTCTTGTCTTGCTGGCTTTACTACAAACCAATGTGCAGTCACACCCCAGCCCTGCAAGTACTGACACATATGCCTGGTTTCAAAAAGGATGGAGATATTGTGTCTTGAAAGGGGTGACTCTCAGGCACACAATACAGCACATTCAAAAGCCTGATCAGGATCAAAAACCTGAGCCGTTACATCCTGGCATCCCTTTAGGACCAAATTTCATCATCTTAACTTCCATTTACTAAGTGCTTTGCTCAGCAAGAAACATTACAGGTATTCTAGTCAAGTCTAGTCTCATCAGGATGTATTTGAAAGCCTTCCAGTACCACTTAGTGCAATATGAATAACATCAGTCAATTTTTGTTCACTCAACACTCCTCTTCTGGAAGAAGTGTGAGTGTGGGGTGTGTTTTGGCTTTTAATTTTCAAAAAATACTACAGACACTTGCACGTTCACACACCTACAGGTTTGTGCTACACAACACAAAGCACAGACCTGTCCTGCTGGTTTGAAAGGAAGAAAGTGAAGTTTAGGGTGACCTTGGGTATCTTTGGGAGTGCAGTGCAGAGTCTGAGGGCTGCATCCCTAAAGCTCAGCTTCCAGTAGATTAAATATCTATCATTTAATGAAGGAACAAAGGAATTATTTTTTTTTACTATACCATTATAGTAGCTGATGTGACAGTAGAAGGAATTCAGTCGTTGAAACCACAACCCACAGCTGTGCTGTGCTATTTGTATGCTGAGGGACAGTTCCTTCACTGAAAGAAAGGAATAGCAAGGAACCCCATAGAAGGTCCTGCAAAACACCACCACGGTATCAAGGATTGTCCTTGTGAAGTATTATCACAATTGGGCTGATTTAGAGATACTTCAGTGAGCTTCATTTCAGCACTTCCTAGCCCGAGTGCCTCATTTTGCAGCCTGCAACAGTGATGTCATATGTCTCTTTGTATTCTCCTCCATGAAGAGAGGCTGCTATTCAGTGCTGATGTGTCTGTGTCTATTTAGAAGTGAAAGGAAGAGAGAAAAAAATGGTATTTAATTTTAAAAAGAAGTGTGTTTTCTTGTGAATCTGATCCCACATTTTGTGCAGGAAGAGTCTAAAATGTCTCTACTCAGCTGCTCCTACCAGCAATGTAAAGTATATTGCCACTCATGTCCAGGGCGTGGATAATTGCCAAATTCTGTCCTGGGTCAAGTAGCAGCCCAAAGTCTAATGCCAGAGTCTATGTTCTGGGAAGACAGCCTTGTTTGAAGAGTAAGTTTAGTAGAAGGTTTCAACACATGGAGGAAATTAAAAGGGACCACCAAAGTCACTGAGTTTACTCCTGTGAAGCTACAGACAGCTACACAGGGAGCATGGGAAGCAAAATGATCCACAAATTGTCCATCCTATTCAACAGACATAAAGCACTTTACAGAAAGCCTATAAGAAATAGTAACTTTCTAGAGAAAGAAAGCAGAAGACAGGTCATGGCTGATAGTTTGCAGTAGCAGCTCACTTCGTAGCCTAGATTTCAAGTGAGCTTGAGGAGAAGTTCTCCCAGGAATGGGGGACATAAACACACACATACGCTCTCCCAGAGATGGCCAAGACTGGCGGTCACCTTAACAGCTGAGGCCAAACTTCCCTTCCATATCATCATGCCATGAGGATTGAAGACATGTAGATGTACAGTCCTACTGCAGTTTGCTGGAATTTGGTGCCTGGGGATAAAATTCACACAGATCACTATGGAGTGAACTGCTGATGTAGTGAAAACAGATGGAAAATCTGGGGCCTTCTGGGAATTATCTCAGTGATCTTTTGCATCCCTCAGACAAATGTCTAAGTGTGGTTCCTGGTACCCTGTTGTCAGTCTGCAGTGGGAGAAAAGCTCAAATCCCTGTGTGTCATGAGCTGCAGTAGAAAGAAACATGGACATAAGCAAATCACCCCAGCCTAGGACAGTCCTGGAAGAGTGACCTAATGAAGCAGGTGCCTAATATGAGAGGGGCGGGAGAGCCCTTTTCCCAACACAGATGAAAGACTTTCTGAGGGGTAAAGGAAGACCTCCTCAGGTTCCTGAGGCAATTTCTAGGATCCATCACTCCATATGCACCACCTTTTTTGTCCATGCCTAAAGTTACAATCTGGACCATAATAGCACTACAACAAGTTTACATCTTTAAAGCATCGTGTGCCTTTAGTGAAAAGAAGATTAACAGTGTAGCTTTAAAAAACAAAGGCAGAGAGGGTCTTCTGACAAAGTCACTTCTCACAGGACTCAGCAGAATCTGATGAAACCCAGCCTGCTTTAAATGACAAAAGTTGGGGGGGAAGCTATCAGCCAGCAACACACTCCTCACACTGTCAGCCAGGCTCAAGCCTCTTTCCCCATCCTCACTGCAGAGCCTTTGTCCTCTTGCCAGAAGCCTGCCTGCAGGCAACATCCAGCTTTCTAATAAAGCAGCTCCTTTGTCAATGACAGCAATGATTATCTCCTACAGCTGCCCGTGGTGTTGTATTTTGTAACACAATTTGGCCGCCTTTGGCCCCGGTTAGTTCTATTTAACGTACTGCAGGGGGTTCACTGTTTGATCTCTAATTGATATAATTGACTGGGAATAATCAGGGCAGCTTTATAGATTTTTATTGATAGCTAATTTTCCTTCATCCATTGTTTAATTTGATAAGACTATAACCTAATTTATTGCCACTCTGATAGGGATCCATTACCCTTTTGACAAATGCTTCTGGGGCCCACATGTCAGCAACTGATTTGAAAGAGCTGTTAAGCCTACAGAGCCCATCATTAGTTAATGGCAGTTTAGAAAGCTAATGGCATTATAAATTAAGATCAATAAGTACATGGAAATTACAGTTGTTCAGCAAGACACCACTATATTATTAAACAAACATAATCCTGTACCTTTGGTTAATGCACACACAGGGAGCTTCCGAGTGAGTTTCAGAGCTGAATAAAGCCAGGTGATTAACAAAGCAAGAGCCCTTCTCTGGTGCTGGAATTGCCAGACTAATTCCTAAAGGATCTTTGCAAGAAAAAAAAAAAAANAAAAAAGAAGGAAAAAAAAGCAGCCAGCACTGCTTTATTTTGCTGTATAAGCAACCCGAGGCCTCAAAACACCCTCGCACAAAACAATACCCCTCTCGCTTTCTCAGGTTTTGATCTGCTCCAACAACACTTTCAAATGCATAATACAAAATCAGCAAAGGAGAGGCTTCTGGATTTATCCCAGGGATAAAGAAAAGCAAACACAGTATCTCTCGATACTTTTACACAGCTTCCTCTTAATTCCTCACAAGGCTTGATTGGCATTGAGTGATGTTTGATCACTTTGGGCCAAAGCAGGCTGATGTGCCTGTCGAGTTTTTTTCCCAGCAAGGCGCTGTGATCTAATGAATACAGCAAAGAACAGGATGTCAGTAAGCCTGGAGTCAACTTTGGCTTCACTACTGACTGCACATAGGGTATTGCACAAGTGACTTCATCTCCTATACCTTTCTGCAAGCTCACTGTCTCAGGTACCAAGGCTGAAATTTAGACATTTGGGAGCAAGGTTGTCTTATCCTGGGTTTAGTACAACAAACTTCAACCTCAGACACATCTCTAGACCTTGATGTAATATAAATAACTAGGGCTGAAGCAAACCTGGGGCAGGCAGGATAAGATAGGTGAGATAAGACATGACAAGCCCGGCGTTTACCTAAGATCTGAGTGACCTGCAGAAGATACCTTCCCACTGACCATCTAGGATGCCCATGCTAAATGAATTGCTCACTTAGGTGGGCCACTGAATGCTCTTGTGGACTCTGGCTACAGACTAGAACTGGACAACTGAGGTTTTCACATACTTCTCCTGTTTTCTGAGAGGGTCTGACCTTTTCAACATAAGGACATCTGATCCTGACTTGCAGCAGATCCTGCCTTGAAGCAGGTCCTGGATTACTCCAGTTTCTATCACAGTGTATTCAGCTTAACCAGCACCAGCTTTGCTTACTATATATTTTGTGAACAATAATAGTTCATGAGAATCCAGCTTTCCTTGGGGACAGCAACCTCTGTGAAATGAACAGGACAGACAGCTGAGGGAAGCTATCAGCTTCTGCTATCCACTTTTAATCTGCAACTACAGGTCTGTCAAGGCCCTCATGTACCTAAAGTTAAGCAGGATGAATGTGGTCATGATTTTATGAGGCTCCTGTGCTTCAGCACAGCCCTTGCCTTAATCACTGCCCCTGCTTCTGTCATCCCAACCTCATTCAGACATGGCCAGTAGGTAAATCTTAGTGATCCAGATACTAACTCCTGACATATTGAGGTCCTTCTGACTGTATAATTTCATTTTTAAGACGATCAAGATAAGACAAACTACTAAACTTGTCAACAGCTTGTCCATATTGACAGCAAGTTTGGCTGATTTACAGATAATCATCTTATTGGGTAGAAAGACTATTGGGAATTTTAGTTGTTGCTTTAATGAAATAACAGCTCTTCAGTCAGAAGTTATTTACAGTGACCATACTCCTAGCAATAGGGATGAAATATTATGATTCTGTTGATGTCCTGTGGTTATTTTGTGGTAGTTAACGTTGTGTTTTGTCAAAATGTTGACACAGAAATAAAATCTATTTTGTAAGCCGAGGTTGAGTTTACATTACTCAGGTATTTCAAAATTAAGAGTAAACTCTAGACAACTTTTTGAGGCAGAAGGAAAACATAGGCAATGCATATGTTAGTATATAGTATGGACAAACAGAATTGGATGTATAGATTGAAAGCCATGCTGCTGCAGAGGATTTTCTCTTTGATCTAGCTTGTTCCCATTCCTACCCGTAGTTAGAAAATACCAGGTACAATTTTAGAGTGTATCTTCTGGTTTAATTTCATATGAAAGTAATCCTGTTTGTGCACTCTGAGACCAGATGAACCAATGGATTGTGATGAAGTGAGGTGTATTAAGTGGAGGTGATTAAGAGAGTCACAGCAAAAGGGCACTCCAAATTCCCAGGAAAAAAAATACTGATATATATTGCTATTTTAGCTGCTGACAGATAGTAATTTGCTTCAAAATTATCCTCTTAAAA
Source organism: Chloroceryle aenea (assembly GCA_013399075.1). Lineage (NCBI taxonomy): Eukaryota > Metazoa > Chordata > Aves > Coraciiformes > Cerylidae > Chloroceryle > Chloroceryle aenea. The sequence continues at coordinate 1,853,767 of VWZY01004273.1, forward strand.
AGGTCTATTTCTTCCCATTGACTATAGGAAGAGCTTAGAAAACTGGATGAGGCTTAGGTATGTAATTCTTTGACACCTGTATTAAGCAGATAAACAACCTGATTTATCTGGTAGCTACAAAGAACTCAAATCCTCTTCTTAGTCCTATTGGCCAAAGCACCATAAAACACATATAGCAAGAGTTAGCTGTGCCCTTGATGCTAAATGTGCAAAGCAGAGCTGGAATAGGTGAGGAAGGGGGGAATGAAATAACTATCACTCAACATGCATGGAAGTGTAGCAAATAAACAGTGAGACTTCAGAATGGACAGCTTACCAGTGAATCGAAGAGATTGACACAAAGCAAGAATCTGGACACTGCTCCTGAAAGTTGCTCAGTGTAAAAGTGAATCTTTGATATGTGAATTTGCTCCAGGTGGATCTCACAGGTACCAGCAGATGAGTTTTTCATGCCCACTCTTGCTACCAGTCTAAAGTGGTGGCAGGGAAAGCAGACTTGATGGACCGGAATTGTTTTGGTTCACCAGTGACAGAAGCATCAGCCAAGTTTGTTTTACAGCTGAGGAGTAAAAAAGACCAAATTCAGTAATGAGTTAATCGTATCTTGCTGTTGGCTTCAAGGGGAGCAATGGATGTAGACTGAGAGTATTTATATTGCTGTTAAGGTAGAGTGAAGAGCCATCTGTATGTCTAGGAGAGTAAAGCAGAGTTGCTTCTACAGATTGCCCAGATCACTAAGGATTTATAAGAAGTAAACTGACCAGAGCAAAAGTGGAAAATTAATCCTAACCTCACCGTAGTCCTGTGACTCTGATACTATCTTAGGACCTGGCTGTTCCTGGCCCATTTGTTTTGGAGCATAAAAGAAATCTAGTTTTCTAAAACTCAACTTGCACAGACTTTACTTCTCAGAAAGCTTTCAGACAAGGTCTAGATACTTGCTTATTCCAACTGATGCCACAGCAGGGAAATATAAAGCCAAGGAACCTCCATCCTCTGATGCTTCTCCTGGACCCAAGGTGGCAAAACTGTCTCCAAGACAGTAAAAGTATAACTATTTAAACCCTAATGAAACAGAGCCAAGGCAAGAGCCACAAAGAGAAGCAGGGGTAGTGGTGCAGGAAGGAACTAAACTGCCTTT
>VWZY01004273.1:1854921-1957722 GCA_013399075.1 Chloroceryle aenea
TCACATGAAATAAACCAGGCAAGATTACGAGACTCATGTACAATTCTCCACAGTCCCTAAAGTCTCTTGCGAAAAGGTAGAAATGAACTAATTTATTAGTAAAATCACATCAGGGGCAGTAATTTCATGTTAGTGAATTTACATGTAATAACATTAGATTTCCAGCCCTCCATATCAGCACACTGTGGCCCTCTTGGATGATGAATGAGCTGCCTAAAGAAAGATGATGGTTTGATTGTTTTCACAGTGAACGGATCAGCATTTTAATTTCTTGCCTCTGTGTTTATTGCTTATTTGGCCCCTTGCTCAGCTTGTAAAAACTTGGCTAAATGGAAATGAATAAATGTAATTACTGCGGGTGACAGTGGTAATCTGTGTGGGTTTTTCATATTGCCTTTGCCAACGTTAATCTAATCACTAGAGAATATGTGTCACTGCACAAATACACTGACAGAAAGCAGAGTCCTCTGTCAGTGCCAAAGATATGGAGGCTGGGAGGAGCTCCTGCTGGTGGGGGTCTGTTGCTGGGACAAGGCTTTAGTGCACTGGCCTATAGATGATGCAAATCATCACCTCTATACACTACATAACCTGCTCAGGACAAACAGCAGTGATACAAACCAGCACTGAAACTGAATGCAAGTTTTTCCCAAGCATTATTGGATCTCTCCAAGAGTGGCTATGTGTGTTATGGTCTCCCTTCAGGTTGTATCTACGCCCTGATTCTCTGCCCCTAAGTTCCCTTGGGTATAAGCCTGCCTTATCCTATGTATGGGTGGCACAGGCTTTGACAAAGCCATGGTTCTAGGACTGGGACACTATTTTTTTCCACAGTAACATGTAAAAAAAAATGTATGTTAAAATAACAGACATGTTGCCTAAGGCTTTGTTGGGCAGTGCTATCAGGAAACGGATTTGGTGCCTAACAAAGTAGTGTAGATGTTAATTTCTGAAGATATCATCTCCGTGTTATTAATGGGCAACAGAAATTCAGAAAGATTAATTGATTTCCAGTTATCACACAAGAAGTAAGATTCAGCTCCAGGTCCAGACACCTGCATTTAAATACATATACCCTGGCATAAGTGTATAGATCTGAACTATGTGTTGAAGCTCCCTTTCTAGCCAATGGAAATAACAGAGGGATTCAGATGCCTGTGTAGTTATTTAAATAGTTACTTAGTGCCATTTAAAATGACAAAATGATATCTCCATAGGCCTGGCAGACATAGCACAGGGCATAAGGAACACTTCCTTCTGACAGACAGCTGGAAGCCTGGAAGGACAAATCCTGCCTAGGCTAGACAACAGAGACCAGAGGGTTATTCAGCTTCCCAAAAGTAGATGCCCATACTGGGATAAGCTGAATAGCTCTCTCAGCTTCATAGTTTGGATCCCCAATGACTATAATGAGTTCATAGACATGTCAGTTGTCCCTTTATTAGGCCATTTGAGATATTTCAGGGTATTCCAAATGGTTTCTAGCTGACAGTCCTAAAGAGTTGAGGGCTCTTATAATTTTGTTCTCATGTGGATACGTTGAATATCCTGGGCATTCTTAAATGACACTAGATGTCCAGATATGGGCAACTGTGTCCATGGCCAGAAGATCGAACTAAGATCCAGCATGGCTAAGAAGAGGAGTTGAACAGCTTGAGATAATGGTTGGTTTAACCCTGGTAGGCAGCTAAGACCCATATAGCTGCTCACTCACTCCCCCTCATCGGGATGGGAAAACGTCAGAAAACTCATGGACTGAGTTTTCAGCAAAGACAGTGCTCACAAACAAAACAAATTAAGGAGTTCATTCACTACTTCCCATCTGGAAATGTTTAACCATTTCTAGAAAAGCAGAGCTCCACCACGTATAACCATTGCTTGGTAAGACAAATGCCATTACTCTGAACTTCCCTACCCTTCCCCCAGCTTTTTTTGCTAAGCATGACATCATATGGTGTGGAATAACCCTTTGGTCAGTTGGGGTGAGCTGTCTCCGTTGTGTCCCATCCCAACTTCTTTTGTACCTCCAGCCTGCTCACTGGTCAGGCAGTCTGAGAAGCAGAAACATCTGTGTTATCAACCCTATTTTGGTCACAAATCCAAAACATAGCACCATACCAGCTATTATGAAGACACTCAACTCTAGCCCAACCAAACACACTAGAGCTAAGAAACTATCCTCTCTGAGTACTAACAAACTTGTGCCAGTTCTGTCTGCTATAGGTCCTATATATGTTCTTAGTTACTTTGTATCTGAGCATCTCTCAGGTGCATGTTAAGCCATCTGAAAATCTATGGTTACCTGTCATCCGAATGTCCAAACAGTGAGTGCTTTCATCTGTGGTCCTTTGTGCATGGACTTAGCACTGTGTGTCTAGTACAGAAGCAGATGGGAAGAGGTTGACTTGCACAGGAAGCAGAAAGACACAAATACGTTCATGGGCATTTGCAATATACTAGGATTTATGGGGGCTGAACAGAAAAGAAACAGTGTTGGTCACATGAATGAAAACTCAAAACATCAGGAAGCAGCATGAAGTTTCATGCTGTGCATAATTCCTCTCTTTGCCATCATCACAAACACTGAAATGTCCTCATTGTTGTCCAAAAATTCTATGAGACCCAAACATGTGCCCAGGAAGATTAAAAGTAGAAAAGTCGTGAAAAGAAAGTGAGAAGGCTGGCACTTATTGCAAGGGTAATACCAATTCAAAACCCAAGGGTGGCTTGGTGAAGCAGTTCTTGGAATTAATGATACATGATGCTGTTAATAACTTTGTCATCTCTTGCTTCACTGAAGTGAGATGATCAACACCCTATAAAAACTCATTCATAAAAACATGATCTGTGACTGCTTCTTCCCTTGCTGCAAAGAGAGGACAGGGACACAAAATGAATGTGCTTCTGGCAAACCTGCTTGGTGGGGTTTGGACTAGATGATCTCTAGAGGGAGGTCCCTTCCAACTCCAATGATTCTGTGACTCTCTGATAATGTAGGATGTCTTTGACATCCCTGATGTCTACAATTCCCTATCCCCTCCTCTATTCCCTGGATTGTACACATGCACATAAAACACATACTAAATAACACTCCATTTTAGAGCTGGAGAGCTGTGGCACAAAGGCCATATCTGTACTGGTAAATTAAACATTTCCAGGATACGATCTGCCCTGAAGCCATCTGGCACTGTCTGAATGTGACTGCAGTTAAACTCTCAGCCTCCAGAATAAGGTGATCACACCCTAACCGCCCACTGGGGATGGTCTGTAGCTCATGATAACTCTTAAAACACATCTAGGAATTGGGTAGGAAGGTGCTGAATTTGCTTGTCTAAGCTACACTGACAGCTGTTCCAGTACCACCATGGTGATGGCCACAATAGATGCCCTGAGATGGGTGCATGAGATGATTTCTTCACTGCCAGGTAAGAAGAATCAGCAGCAGTTCTGGGATAAGAACCTGACTTGTTAGTTTTAGCCATGAGACTACCTCCTTGTACCAAAGCTCAGCCCTGCATAGCTTTTGTCTTTACCTCTTCTCTGTTGCACCTGACATCTGCAAATATGGCTCTGTTAATCACTCTTCCTAAATACAGCCATTTATAGAGTTCTGTCACTCGCTGTTTCCTTTCTGTAGGTCAGCTCTGGCTGGAAGAAGCTTCAAGTACAGCAGCCAGCTACAGTACCACCACCTTTGGGCCTTTTTGAACAAGTTTCTCAGATTTCCAGGCTCAGTTTGGTAACTCATGGTACTTTGAGGGCAACACTCAGTGTGGCAGAGACAGATGTTCACACCTTTGTCAGCTGTGCTCAGAATCACTCCACATAACTCCTAAAGGTTATGCTGCCATTCATTCTCTTCCCCAGCTTTTTCTCCGTGTCTCTTATACTCACTTGGATTTGTTTGACTTACTTAGACTCTTCTGTACTTACTTCTGGCTGTTCTACACACAGTTTATGCACCAATTTAACTAAATCAGTTTAGAAACCAATTTAGTTAAATCAGTACAAACCCCTTGGGTAGAACCAGATGGAGAAAACCTTTAATTGATTTAATGCAAGTCAGGGGTTTTGGAGTTGATATGCCCTATTTTCTTATTGATGTGTATCAGCAATGCCCCACCATCAACATGAACATGGTCCTTCACGTCTATGAAAGGGGGACTTTACCCCATAAGAAACTAGGTCTGGTTATGGTCTCAAAGTATTTGGATAAGGCCTTGGTTTTTCTTTTCTCTCCTTCCACTCCTGGTCAGTAGCTGTCTTCTATGCTTAGAATAGCCCTTTTTTGTTTGTTTGTTTGTTTTTTTTTAATAGGATTCATAGGAAAAGGTAGGGGAGCATAAGGGTCTGGAGAATTGTAATGGGATAGAAAGCCAGCACTACAAATACAGTGCATGTCACCAGTGACTTGGCAGCTGTGACTATCCTTTGAATAAAAAAAGCTTGAAAAATTAGTCCATTTCACATTTTCATATTTTATAAATCCTTAAATCAGCCAGGCTAAGAAGAGAGCCTAGGACTGAATGTACAATAGGGCTGAGATGTCTTTCCTCAGGTTCTTCTTGAGCAGAGGCTAAGAGAAAATAAAGTGGGAAAGGAAGGCACTGCATGGTCCATGCCCCATCTGCTGACAGAGATCTTTGTATCCCATGTTCTGTCCTTCATGGATGTTACATTACTGTTTATGCAGGGACAGTCAACTGTATCAAAGGTGGGAATTTAACTTGCTTTCAGTTGGACAAAATTCTAAAGGAGCCTAAACTCTGTTTTGCTTCATCCGATGTTAAACTGAATGAGGCAAAACTGAATTAAAGCTGCTTTAATTCTGAGTGAGAGAGTCCACACAGTGTTTTAATTTAGTTGAACTAATCCACTTCAAAAATTAATTCAGATTAATTTTCCTCAGTATCCCTGAGCAAAGCTGCCTGGGGGAGTTGGGAGCAATTTCCCTGTATATGGAAATTGAATGAAATAGGCTCCAGTCCAATGGCAACTCCACAATAGTGCCTTGTGTGAACACTGTTCTTCCAGAATTAAACAGAGAATCATTTCAGATTATCTGTTATGTTCCATGTCCTCATCCTGCCTTCCTTCACAATAATTTCTTTAATCCCAATGACATGAGAGTTGAACCATGAGATATCTAAATCCCACACTGAATTCGCATCCATAAAATTAAATGAAACATGGAATAGCAATTTAGGTTCTAGTTATTTTTATAGGAAGCATTCTTTCCAAAATGAAAATAAACATTCCCTCACCCTACTCTGAAGGGCTTTGAGTTTCAGTATATCTGGGGTTAATTGGAATCCAGCACTCCAGCCAGAGTCAATCTGAAACTCTTCACTTTATCTTGAGTTGAACTAAATGTAGTGAGACAAGCATGTGTAAAAAAAAAAGGTTGAAAATATCAAACTGATTTTTAAAAGTTGCAATACTCTTTTTCTTCTTATTATTTTTGCAAGAATGGATTTGGATATATCCTCCAAAAAAGTAATGCATTGACAGTGTAATTTTTTTTGTTTATAAAGTTGCAAGTAAGTCCATGGTTCAATTTGAATTATATTTCTTACTGATTTCTAAAATCTCCTTTTTTTTTCCTTTTTTTTTCTCTTTCATATTAGACATAATGCAAAGGAACTTTGGAAACTTCTGTGCTTCTTTTTTGCATGACATTTTTATAGAAAAGAAAAAAAGATTTATTTTTTCTCAGGATATAAAGAAATGGATCATTTTTCCAAAACCTATTTAAACTTTTTGGGATAAACTTAGACAACAGCCTATAAAAATCCTAAAGTATGTGGAAAGCAATGTTCAGCATTTTGTACTAACACAGTACTGCAACATGTGAACTCATGATAGCATTCTCACTTTGAGGCAGACAGTTGCAAAAAATCAATAATCATGCAGTAGCTCTTTGCAGAAAGACTTGCAGGAACAGTATATACTTTTTTTTTGCCACTGGGAAACAGTTTTTATGGCTCAACATCCTCACTGAAAATAGTCACTTTAAGTCATAGTAATCTATGAATCGGGTGAAAGTATTTTTTGCATTTTCTTCATTGCTCTTTTCTCTTAGCATCTTTCTTTTTCTTTGTTCATTGCATAAAATGGTCAGATAAAATATGCAGGTTTCAAAAACCTCTTGCAATCTGGATGAGAAAAAGCAGCATGTTCTGCTTAGATCGTCTGGAGGGGCAGTTGTGAGAGAGATTGTACAGAAGGGAGCTTGTTACAGCAAATAAACTGATAGTAGAATGTAAATTCTTCTATCTATTCATTTGCTCTTTTTGAGACCTAGATGTTGAAGCAGTGGGTGGGAAAACGTCTCGTTTTTGTCGAGCGTCCTGTTGGTGGCAGCAGTTACAGTACATTTAATACATCAGCAAAGGTGAGAGCCTGTTCTGGTCAGGTAGCTCCAACACGCTGTTTATAGGCAGAGAGGTGATCTCAGGTGACGATCTAAAAGCTGATGACTTTACTGTGGCTTCTGCAGTTCAGCTTACACAGAAAAACAAGGAAAGGAGGAGGAAAACAAACAAACAAATAAAAAAAAGACAAACCAAACCCAGAAATGGTGTTCAAGGGGCACTGCAAAACAAAACTGTATGAGAGCAAGAGCTGGCAAAGCTGTTCAACTGAAAGATTGAGAGCTCAGCCTGAGTGTCTGGGGAAAGTGATGGGCAGTGAAGATGCACAGGGAGAAAGGGAAGGAGGCAGGGATGGGGACAGGGATCATTGAGTTTAGTGATTAAGGAGGAGAGTTGAAAGCTCACTGATTTCTGAGTTATTTGCTTGTGGTGTGTCTCATGAGGATAAGGAAGAATAAAACAGAGAAACACATTTTGGAGGAGGGCAGAAACATCTGAGGAAGAGTGGCACAGTTTTCCAATCAGAACCAAATCATTAAATCCCCTCCTTTTATCTCTCTTTCAAGCAGGAAAAAAAAAAAAAAAAGAACTCACCAAGCGTAAGAAAAACCTCCTTTCCTCCTCCTTGTTTCTCTTGAGAGATCAGATTTTATTGTGGGGCTAGTCTAGAAGCAGAATTCTTCATACTGTGATGATGATTTCAGGTGTTTCTGGTTTTAGCTTCTTAACTGGGGTCACTTTTAAGAGTGGCTGCCTTTCTCAGGATTTTTTTTTTGTGGACATCCACTCTGGAAATGCAGCAACTTTAAGTTAGAAGTGTATAGAGTTATTGAAGCTGAGGAAGTTCCTGAAAATGATGGAGAGATGGAGACAAATATTTTACTAGGGCCTGTAGTGATAGGACAAGAGGTAGTGGTTTTATACCAAAAGAGGGAAGTTTTAGATTGGACATTAGGAAGAAATTGCTTATGATAAAGGTAGTGAGACACTGGACAGGTTGTCCAGAGAAGCTTTTGATGTCCCATTCCTGGAAGCGTACATGGTCAGGTTAGATGAAGTTTTGACCAAACTGAAAGATGTCCCTGCTCATAGAAGGGTCTAGAACTAGATGATCTTTAAAAGTCCTTTCCAGTACAAACCACTCTGTGATCCTGTGATTCTATGATCTATAATATAGACATAACAGAATTTGACTTAAAGGAATTAGTCACTGCATGTTCCTCCTACTAATTTAGAGTCAGACATTCCACTATTTCCTTTTGATTTATTGTCCTCATTCATTTAAAAAGAGATCAGTAGTCCTATTGTAAAGTTTTCTGTAATAAAGGGATGTTTCATCAGAATCTCCTCTCTGAATCTTGGGACTTTGCCATCCAAGGGACATACTGGAGGGAGTATGGATAAAGAAGGAGTTTGGAGGAAAAAGCAGCAAACTCATATTTAGGTACAATTAGAAAATAGTCTACACCATTTTATGGATTAGGAGTGGATCCTGATGCTTTATTGCACTGTTGTGAAAACTTCCAGTAGAACTTTAAAAGGATTTCTTATGCCAGTTTCAGCCTTGTAGAGTTTGTAGCTGACAACACTACTGGAGTTCTGGAAGACGGACTGGGTGGGTATTTTGTGCCTGAGAGCTGCAAATCTTTCTGTGTATCAAGCACTCAGCACAAGCTGTGTAAATTCACTGTTCTTAAACAAACATTCTGGAAAGCAGAGAGTTTTCAACATTTCCAGGGAGCCCCCAAGCTCCCATTGCCAGCTAGCAAAGCTGGATTGTCTCCCTTACAGGCAGCAGTAAAGTTCCTTGGAAGAAAAAGCGAAGAAAACAAAACAGACAAACCACAAAGTCCCTAAGGGAATGAACAGAAATAAACAGAGTCAATGTGGAAATCAGTGTTGATTCCTGCCATCAGATTCTCACTCAGTTTGACCTCAGGAGCAGCACTGACATGGGCCAGAGGGCAAGGAGTAGGAAAAAAAGGTAGGACACATGACTTACACAGCGAGGAAAACAGATGTGTTTTTAAGAAGCACTGTGCCTTGAAGTTGTTAAACCACCTTCTAGGAGTTATACTTAGTTACTATTTAGATAAGCAATAGTAGTGGAATTTCGTCAAGCATGTAAAGCCTTTGGTAAAACAAGAGCTTAAGAACAGCCATGCTTTCACACTCGGTACCTTCAGCTACACCCTATTAAATTACTAGATGCCTGTGACCTCAGATTGCAGATCATTACCCAGGTTTGACAGAACTAACCAATTAAGATTCAAATTAATGCCATCAAATTTTGTCTGTCTTAAACTCAGGCATCTGCTCTAGGCTAGTTCCCAAAGAGGACAGAGGTATCTCCAGTGGGCAACTCATCTCACCTGTGATTGACATAAGTCTCAGGAGAGAAAACTTGAGAGCAGAAGCAATGGTACTCACCGTTATCTGATTGTTACCTACTTGTGGGGTGCTGTTATTCCCCAGTTATTTCACTTTGTAAAGCTCATTAATACATGTCATTATCCCATAGAGAAATCAGATTGTGCTCTCACCCCTCTCTAGCTCTCTGCTGCAGCTCCCGTAACATTTGCTGACGGATGACTGCCATTTGCTACTTCATTGCTTTTCCAGGAGAGGAGCTTACAGTGAATTCAGAGATGCAGCTAGCCCCATAATCACAAGACAAAGAGAGGAAAAGACATCTAACTTAAGTTTCAAAGGTAGCATATCTGTATTAACAAAGCAAAATCCCACAGTTTGTGAGTTTTGCTGAAAAATTGGTGTTTTCTGAAGGTCAGGAAAAATATCTGTCCATATTTACCAAGAACACATACGAAAGTTTCAAATGCAAAAGTGTGGGTCAAGGCACATAGGCATTCTTGTGTCTTAAACAAGCAGCTAAATGGATGAACTGAGAAGAGGAGCATCATCTGTCCCATTAGCCGTCAGCTGCTTATTGCCCTAGGCAAAGACAACATATTGGGGGACTTTGTTATATTTTCTTTTTCACTTGGCTAGTTCTGTTTGAGTCAGTGGTTCAGACTAATTACTAGAAAATAAATAATAAAATCTGTAAGAGCCTCAGAAGGAGTGAACCTTGTTGCATACAGAAAGAACCAGTTCAGATTATCAGCAAACTCACCCCAGAGCCAGGATATTTAACGATAAAGTTAGCAACAGGAAAACCAAAATTGTACTTAACTTTGTTCCATTTTTATTCACTTAATCAATGTGTGGACATCCTGGCAGTTACCACCTTCAGTTTCAAAGGGCACAAGGTAGTGGTTGGTGTGCTGCCTTGGCCTTCATTTCTTGTTTTTCCACAAGTGGTAGAACATTGCTGTGATGGCAGAAGAAGAAATAAAGATATTCAGACCCAAGATACATCCACTGAAATGAGTGATGGCATTAAACTTGGTGAGTTTTAGCTTGTGCTTACAATTAGGACACCAGACCAAATTTGTTCTTCAGCATCCCTTTATGGTCAGTGGAAAGAAACAGCTAGTTTGTGAGAGCAATTTATCTAACCTATCTTTGACACATGTTTTCAAAGGGGATCGGTCATGCTCTCCAAGTACCCTTACTCCTCATCATTGATTTTAGAAGAAACCTCAGAGATTAAAATTCTAATTTAAACACACAATTTAAATTATGTTTTTAAATTAGGTAGTGAAATCTGTATATCCAGAATTTAAGAAGGACAGTGTTTTGAAATACAATTTTAATCCTTGAGGCATTGGTTCAGGCATACACCCATGAGCATCTGAAACAACAGTGGAATTCACCTCTCAACTGCAGGCAGCTATGGTTGAGCGGGGCAGCCAAGGGTCTCCACGTGCTCAGGGAAGAAAAAGAAGTGTTCTCCAGTTCATCTGATGTTTTTTGAAAGTATTTTAGTAAAGAAGGAAATGCAAACTCTTCTTTCCCTCCTTTGACTCCCATTGCAGTTGGGACATGCCTAGAGTAAGGTGCAGATGTCCAGTCTGGAGAAACATACCTGTGGGCAGATGAATCAATCCCACCTGATGTTTATGTCTTAACTGTTTCTTTCTAGATTAAAGCTGTGAATTTGTGTCGAATTCAGGCTTGGTCTTCTCTTTGCCACAAGAAGTTGGAAGTAATCTTGATTGCTGACTGTGATGCACTCACAAAAGTATGATTCAAGGAGAAAAAGCAGCTTCAGGAATTAAGAGTTTCTCTCTGATGTTCCAACTACCTCCAGTTAAGACATTATTTGAACTGATTTTTTTTTCCCTTTTTTATAGCTACCCTTTGACCTCTATCAGAAAACCCATTAAACAAGATACTCTTGGCACCGTTACAGTGTCTTCAGAGATGCTGAATTGCTCCCGAGCTTGTCTTGTAAACCTCGTAGCATAACATCCCTCCTTTTTCATCCCTGTTCCAACAATTACAGAAGTCCGTAATAAACAGGTTGTGGAATAAATTCAGGTCACTGCTGGCTTCTGGAAAACCTAGCAATGATGTAATAGGAAGTGTCAGAGAAAAGAACTTTGAGAAAACTCTACTGGGACATATTTATCATTTGACATGTGGAAAAGCATCTTAGTCTATGTATTTATTGGTCAGAATGGCACATATTTGGACTTAATACAATTAACCAAGGGTTCGGTAAATAATGGATAAACTAATGCTACTTTTCTGTCACTTTATGACGTAGTGTTTCATTTAGTTGGTTTTCTTGATGTCCATGTTTTGGTGGATGTTTAACATTGCTTAAATAACACAAGTAACCTTTTGCCTGTGCCTGGGCACAATTATTTGTGCCTATGATACAGCTCTTTTAGCAGAATCTTATCATAGAATCATAGAATCTTTTAGGCTGGAAGGGACCTTTAGAGGTCATCTCTTCTAACCTCCCTACACAAGGAGGGACATCTCTACCTAGGGCAGGTTGCTCAGAGCCCCACTTATGCCTCTCCCCATTTATGCTTGATTCCTAAACATGGAATAGTTAGCTTATATTGCAATAAAGTTTGGTTCTAGAAACTAGAGTCTTGTTCTAAAGACTGTGATGGCTCATGACTCATTGCCTACATCTTGCAAGCCATAAAACCATCAGAAGGAGGAAGTATGCCAGTATGTACCCAAAGCTGTTGACCTCTCCCAAGCATAGATGTAACCAAGGGCTTGACCCAACCATCATAAAAGCAGCAGGACTAAGAATAATAAGGAGGTTGTCAATTTTGCTATATTGGCCAAGTGCCACCTGACTATTTTTTTACTAAATGAGTTTTTTACTAAATGAGTTAGTAACTATCTGCTTATGAACAATTGGCCTATGATGGTTCTAACCAGGAAAGCTATATGAAGGAAAATAAGCAGATATTTAAGGGAATTAAGCAGATCATTAGAAACCAGGCATTAAATGGAACTGAGACGTAGTAATTAAAGTTTCCTTTCCAGAACTTTCTTGTGAGGATGTCAACATTTTGGGTTTTTTTTTAATGACTGTATTTAGCATGTCATCATTCCTGCGAATAATTTATTTTCTTTGCTCATATACAGGATGACATTCAGAAGACTGATAGGCTAATTTATGTCTTTTTCCCAGGGTATTCAACCCGATTAATGGTTTTGTTTTCTTGGTTTTTATATTTTTTCAGAAATAAAGTTTAAGTGAAAACTCTTTAAACACTCCTGCAAATCTTAGCTATTCATTTCAACACCTAGAAATGTGAGGATTAAAAAAGACCTGCAAACTGAGCTCCTATCCTTGGGGGAAAAATAATACATATGGCCTTAATGACATGAAAAGTATATAACTTGGGTCAAGAGAGCTGAAACGACATGCAAATATGTCTCTCCAGGACTGCTACCATGGTGTACAAATTAATTATTCAAAACTAAGATTAGTTAATCTTCTGAATCAGACTTGTTTTCTTACTCAAGCCTGTTGGATTTCAGACAGTGACATTAACAGATTCTAAAAATGTTTATGGAAGTCTCATGATTCTTCAGTAACTTTATATAATCAGTGATTTTTTAAGTCAATTTCATCTTGTTTCTTAACCTTATTTGTGTGGTCCCAAATCAAAATTAGATCATATTTAGAGGATTAGAGACTAGCAAGTGTTGCCTTTACTTGAAGCTGCTTTCAAAAAAAGAACTTAAGTGTTTTACATGATATTTCTATTAAAATATGTCTGTTAGTGAAAAATGGATATCTCTTTTGGCCACTAAGGATGTATTTCTACTAGTAAACTACACTTTAGCTGTCTGACCAGTACCCCATGTAGTCAGTATCCCTGGTATCCCTGGATTACAGTGATAGTCACTGAGAAAAATGTTGTCAGAGAGCAACTTAGCCCAAGCTAGATGTGCACCACTCTCTGGAGAAGCCTATTTCTTTCCCCGGATTAGAGAGAGAGCCTAGGGCAACTATGCATCTAACTCAGGAGCCACAGTTAAACTAAATGAATGAGGACCACGATAGCCTGCATGCCAGTAAGCTACACTCTTGGCGGGCTTAGTCCTGCCACTGTCATCAGAGTCAATTATATTCCTGAATAAATCAATTAAATGCTGGTTAACCCCAATAGAAAGAGAGAAAAAGGTCCTTTGTGAGAAGGAGACTGGAATTAGTTTTTTTTTTCCATAGGAAAATCGTGGCTGGACTCCAAGACATTTTATAAGTCTGATTTGTTTTTCTTCATGTGTTCTTCTGGCCCATTCATCTGCTTATTTGTTTAAGGAATGTGGCACTGGTGAAGGATGCTAGATTGATGCCTTGGGGACAGCAAAGTCTTTTATTTGTCCCCAGGCATACCATACCCATGCTCCACAACCACGTGTCTTCCCTCTGACCTGAAAGGACCACCTTTAAGGGTGAAAAAGTAGTTTAGTTTCCCGGGCCTTTTTAAACTTGCCCTTTCCTCTGGATCTACCAGCAAGGGACAGAGGGTCATTAGCGCTTATTTTTATAGACAAGGGCACACTGTCAAAGAGTTTCATTTCATGTCCAAAGCTTGCTCATAAATTCTCTTGGCCTTGAGATCTCACAATAGTAGGCTTTTTTTTTTTTTTAGGCAACTGCTGGCAAGACTAGAAGTCCTGTTTCTCTCAGAGGCATTTCTGACCCTTTTTCAATTCAGGAAATTATAACGGTCATGAAAATAATAATAAGAAAAAGATAAAATATTAATGGCAAAAATGTTAAAACTGACTCCACAGCACTCTCAAGATCTCACTTCCTCATACAATTGACTACAGAGCTCAGTCAGAAAATGATTGTATGCAATGTTTTGCTCTTGACCAGTGTCTTTATTTTTCCACACAGTTAATTGTCCTGAAGGTGGTTAACTGAAGTTACCCAGTTCTGAGTGTTTCCCATCCTTCTTTAACATTCCTGACCTTCAGCAGATCATTTTTCAGGCAAAGATTAATATTTGTGTATGCACAGTCTTTCCCTACAAGACCTTGAAAGTGCTTCTGCATGAGAGAGGGGATGAAAGAGCAAAGAATGGAGAAAGAGAGAGAGAAAGAGAGAAAAAGAGAGAAAGAGAGAGAAAGAGAGAAAAAGAAAGAAAGAAAGAAAGAAAGAAAGAAAGAAAGAAAGAAAGAAAGAAAGAAAGACAGACAAGCTTCCCAAACAATCTTTAATGAATTTTAGTAAAAAAATAGTTTTTCAGTGTTTTGTTCAACATTGGCTAAAGATGATTGAAACATATTAGTCTGAAGTACCCGTGGGTTAAGGAACTTTTCTGGAAGTGGGTCCCAGGATCTGCTTTGTAAGTTGACAAAGGGCTTTCATCCTAGGACTTTGAGAGAGTTCCCATTTATTCTGAAGGATAAACTCCCAACAGTGGCAAGCAGGAGCAGAGTCATAAGTGTTTTTTTTCTTGAATGCAAACAACCTATGCTCCACCAATGTGGGTTAGCCTCCTCTGGCATCTGTTCTTCAAAGGAGGAGAGGCTGCTTTGAAAACAATATCCCAAATCTCATGCTGGTTATGAGATAAACATGCTCGCTATGGGTCTTTTTCAGTAGTTTGGCTTTCTGAGTAACTTCTGTTTTTAAGCATGTACTAGCTCCAGCTCTCTCTGTATGAGCAGAGGTCTGAGGTTTTGGTTATGCAGAGCTCCATGGGTAAATCTGTTGCGAGCAGTATCTGCTACATCTCATTATTAAAACTGCGAAATCGGAGCTGCTGTGCCTTCCCCTCTTAATGTACTTCCTTATTGAATGTGTCAGTAAGCATCTCCCATTTTAATATTTGATAAATATAAAGAGATAGGAGAGCTGCAAAACACTCGCTACCACTCATTAACAAATCTAGGGCATCCTCCTCGACTTATCACAGTGCACCCTCGATCTACCTTTTTTTCTCTTTCCATCGCCACCTGCCCCCCAGAAAAAAAACCAAAGCCAAACATACTAGGAAATTTGTTACAAGAAATTGTTGTTATTGCTGTTATTATTATTGTTACTTGTTCCACCTCCCTCCACCCAAACAGGAGTGCAAAGCCAAAGGATGATGCAGAGTAATTTGCCTGGAAAGCCAACAATTAGGGTGTTCTGATACTGGCACTGCATTCTTAATATCGACCCTCTGAATGTGTTATCATTAAAACTTCATGGCTATCATTTTATTTATTTATTTATTAGCAGCAAAGCCACCTTCTCCACTCGGCAGCGCTTCCTGCCTTTGCGATTTCAGCAGCGCCTGACCCCATTTCAGTCAATTTTCCATATCCTGCCTGTCTCGTATCCGCTGAGGGAACACACTGATGCTGTGTTTATGCTAATTTTATGCTCTCTGAGTTGTGTCTGTTATTCAAAGCAGTTGAAGCAGTTATTGCCAGTAATCTTATTTCTGCGAGAGCCCCCGGGGCAGAGCAAGCCTCGGAGCCGGTCCTGCAGACCGCGTCAGAGCCATCACAGCCTGCTGGTAAATGGCAGCTCTTTCCTGCAGAATCTGATATCAGTTACTTCACAAACACAGTAATAAAATGAAACAAATCAGATTTTCAAGTAAATAAACCAGACTTCAATGGCAACAACAATGGTCAGGACAACAGGATTTTAATAAGTGATGCTATACAGGGGAAAATATTGGAGTGCTGCATCCTTTCTTCTTCCTGCTCTCCCCCAGTCCAACCCAAAATTAGCTGCCTGAATCCCTTACAGGCTGAAAATGAAACAAACAAAAAACCACTATCAGAATGGGGTCGGCTCTTCTGGCTGTTAAAAAAGGCCATTTACTGATGGCATGTATGGAAATTCCCCCGCAAAGATGCTCTGAGGTTGGGCAACAGAAGAAGATCATGACCTGTTACTCATGATTTTCTGCACTATAGAATCTGTGGAAATTCCATGAGAAATTCTGCATTAAGGGACAGGCAGATGGTATCCAGGAAGAGAAAGGTGTTGGCCTTCTGTTCAGAAGAACGAAGTGTGAATCATAATTTTGCCACCTTTTTCTTGGGCACCTTGGGTGTGTAGTTTAAGAACAGGTCTTGATATTCCCATCATCATTTCAGAAAGTCTTTGAAGCAAACAAAACTCACCAACTTCTTGGTGTCTTCATAAAAGCCAAATGTTCAGAAGACAGAAAAGGTGTTTTGTTCTAAAATAGCATTTAGTGAAAAACTTGAAATTCTGCACTTTCAGATAGCCTTGCCTTGGAAAGTATTTAGAAGTTTGTCAGAAAGCCAGTAGTTGGGAAAAAAAAAAATAAATAAAATTGAATTCTGGCCAATTTTTGGCTGCCAAAAATGCAAACCATTTTTTCTCATAAGAAGCATTTCCTATAGAAAACTGCAATTTAAGAAACATTTTTCAACAAGAAGACATTTCAAATGGAACATTTTCATGTTTTTCTACTGCCATCAACAGTACTCAGCTTTTATTGTGTTGCTTAAGGCCATGTTTTCAGCATACTGTGCTCTTTAGAAACCTGCCTGGTTACTTTGAGTCCTCTATAGCAGCAGGAGCTCCCATATATAAATTTATATATGTATCTATACATATCTGAATACATGAATAAAATATAAAATTCTGGTTTAGTCTCTCTGTATTGCAGTTTCTCATCTGTCAAGAGTGATTAATAATGCTTCCAAGTCATTACTCTTAAATATTTTTATAACTTTTCTCTAAGTCTCTGTCTTGTTTTCTGTACGCTAAACTTTCTGAAGAGCAGAAGTTTTACCCCAATGCCACCTTCCTTATTTTTTGTAGATCTTATATAGGGATTTTAAACTCTACTTTTTCCTTTGAAATCATAAAAGAACAATGGAAATATCCAGATCACCCACACCCTCCTACAGGCTCAGTCTTGGTCATCTATCTGACAGCAAATTAAGTAGGACCTGACCATTCACTGTCCCTGAAGCCAATTCACAATCTTTGACCACATTCATTATAAGAGTTCTTGGTCCCCAAAACACTATGTGTCCCCCCACAAAATGCATGTTGGAAATGATTCCTAGTCCAGGAATCATTGCTATCTCTCCTGAGCCAAAACCATTCTAATAGTTTACTAATATCCTCAGTGGAATTTCAAGGCCTGGGTATGTTTTCTGGAAGCATTTCATCTTACAGCACATACATAGCCTTTGCTTCTTGGATTTCTCTGATCTGAAGATGACCAGAATTTCTGAGGGCATTTTTTCTGGTTTCAGCTATATTTGGATCAAGTTCTCATGGAGGTAATAGGCTTCAGAAGCCTTCAATCACGCCAGTGCAAAGCCAAAGTGGAAATCAGGAGTTACTCAGACCAGTGACATTGACAGCAGATTTTGACTCAAGTTCTGTAAGTCATATCTGTATATTAAGCTCTGCTAAAGTTCAAGACCTTGCCTTTTTTTTCCATTCCTTGGAGTGTTGCAGATTTATCACTGATCTGTAGATAAGTTGATCAAATATGGGTTTGGTGATCAGGTAGTGAGGTGGATCAGGAACTGGTTGAAAGGAAGGAGTCAGAGAGTTGTAGTCAATGGGGCAGAATCTGGTTGGAGGTGTGTTACTAGTGGAGTCCCTCNGCAACCTGACCTGGAATATTGTCAAGGATGGGTGATTGACCACTCCTCTGGGTAGCCTGGTCCAGTGTCTCATTTGAAAAAAAATATTCCTTATATCTAGTCTAAATCTACCCTTCTTTATTTTAAAACATAAATGATCTTGGCTAAATGTCTAAAACAAGTGAAGTCCAGGAGAGCTTTTCCTTGACATCCCAGACAGGGATTTCACCACTACTATCCCAGCTTCTCTATTGAGCTGCCCCTTGGATTGAAGAGACAACAAAAGTAGCACCAGAATTACCTGTAGCACTAGAATTAGCACAATAAAGCTGTTCATATCCTAAAGCAGCACTGTTGTATTCAGGATAATATTCCTAAACTACTGTAAATGGCAAATAAGTAAGAGTAGTAATGAGAACGTTTTTTTGCAGGGACTAAAATAAGTAGCTTTTTTTTTTTTTTTTTTTTTTTTCACCAGGCTATTTTCTCTACAAGTTTTATATTTTTTGTTCACACACATTTTTGATGTCTTCCAATGGAAACCTGGTCACTCCAAACAGAACAATTTTCTGTATGAGTGTTCAAAATTTTTTAAAGCACAAGGTTGTGGGTTTTTATCCTAAGGCATGATCTTCAATTTAGTTTTATTCCTTAGGAAGAAAAACGTTTTTAAAAAGGGGGTTTAAAAACATTTCCAAATTAAAATAATGTAGTTCCTTTAAAGTGAAAAAAGAAGCAGAGTATTCTGCATACTTCTGGGCAGATGTTCCTTGAAATAGTTGAATTTGATGTGGAGGTATTTCTGAATTCATGAAACAAATATCAGATAGACTTCTAGCACAGAAAAAAAATCAGAATATATACGTGTCTATATAAATCTAGATTAAAATTAATTTGAACAACTACCAATGCTCATCTTTCTGAAGTAAATAAAAAAGTTATTCTGACTTTGGTAAGAGCAGAATCAGGCCACTTAAAATTACTGAATTTTTTTTCACATCAATCTCCTTTACATTATCCTGGAAAGAGGAGATAGCTGAGAAGAAGCATATGTGTCTCAAGTCTTTCATCTAGTATTTTACATTTTGTCAATTCATACCATTCATAATGGAATGTAGAAAGAAAAATGCCTTCTGAATTTTCTGTTTTTTATTTAATAGCATCTAAATCTGTAAATACTGATATAAATACAAATACAGTCTAGGCATGTAAAGCTTTGACAGCATTTTCAAGTATCCTTTGGCAGGAAACTACTTTTTAATATTAATGGCAAATCGCTAGATTTCTGATATCCGAAGGAACACAAATTTCTATTTCTTTACATATTTGTTTTATCTGTTTGGAAACATTTTAGGCTGCGAAGCTGAGTATGTGTTGTGTATGTGTTTGATCCATCAGGCTGTGGTTTCCAAGTGAGTGTGTCTTTCTTCTAACAATTCAAGCTCAGGGGTCCTGTGGTGCAGTACTGAGGAAGATGGTCACTGGTCACCCTCCAGGCAATACCAGCACAAGTGTTGTGTTTGGACACTTGGCACTAAGAGATGTTTCTCCACACATCTGGAGAACTATATCTGATATATGTTCTGTCATGAAGCTATATTTGGATTTTTGGTTTGGTTTTATTTTCTGTTAACAAAATGGACGGAGTAAAGCTGGGCCTCATTGAATTTTATCTTCTAGAAAGTGCCAACCCATGACAGAGAGAACTATCTGAAGATGTGTGTTAAATTTGGTGAATTTTCACAGACACTTAAAAGGAGGGCAACAGTACTACACAGTGATTTTCTAAAAAATCTTTTTTTTTTTTTCTTTTTTTTTTCCACAATAGATGTAGAGATTTAGGCATCATAAACAAAACCAAAAGGAGGAAGTGATTTTGCTCCTTTTTCTTTATGTCACTAATAGACCATTTGCCCAGAATTCAGTAGGACAAGACTGCAGTTGTGACACAAAGCTGGAGAAGGATCCACACAACCTGAAAAAGTGTTCCAACTGGTGGGATAAAGGATGAACCTGGGTTGTCTGAACTGGAGACGACATCTGTCAGGATGCTCTCTAAACCATCAGGCTATTCAGGATTTCTCTCTTCTTGTTCCAGATCATATTTAGCTTTTTTAACTAGCTGAAGCATCACCAGGAAGAGAAAAGTAAAGAGGAATTCCTGTTTAGAAGTTTAACATCCTTAAATTGTCTCTGCATCTAATGGAGAGAAATAGGTATCTCCTGAGTTCCAATGTAAAATACGTGACAAAGTGTGGTGGAATAAATAATCACTTAGAGTCCTCCTCTATAGCATCTTCATGTGTCAACCCCAACCTGAGATGTGGAAGAATCCTGTCTCCCCTTTGCCTGATGTTAACCCAAATTTCACTTTTCTTTTCAAGATAAAAAATGAGCTTTGTCATTTCGAAGAAAAATAGGCTGATTTTCCTACTACTGCTCAGCTCCTTTTTGCATCAAAGATATTACTTTATTTTAAGAAGATTATTTAAATTATAAATATTTTCATTTTTTTCATTTAGCTCCTTTTAGTGTATTATTTATTTCCATGGCAGAAAGGAGGTTTTTGAATAATAATCAGCTATTTCTGATTAGACAGAATGATATGCTACATAACACAGGGGTAGACCAGCCAGCTTCACTACTTTCCAAAAACAGTCTCTTTAGAGCATAGTTTCCTTGTCCACAACAATATTTAGGCCAATGCAAACAATATTACAGGAAAACAAAGGGAAATATAATGCCCAGGACTGAAATTTTCTCTCATCCTTTCACATGGAGTCTGAATGACTGTTCCTGGATTACTCCAAAGGGCTCCCATTCTTTCCATTGCACAAACATCAGCAGGAGTACTGCTTATTTCTCTATGAATGAGCATGGAAGCCTCCAAAATCAACCCTTCACCTGATCTTTAGATCCAAAGAGCTGCATATCCTCATTCAACAAGAGGAAAATGAAAAATGAAAAAGATAAACTACCCACTCCTCCAGTGGACTTTTGCCAATGTTAAGCAATGCTATTAACTTAAAAGAGGGTCTGAGATTTACTTTGTGCTGAACCTAATAGATACATCATTTGTCTTACTCTTATCCTCTCCAAAGTGTTTGTTATTTGCTCTAGACTGAACTCTACTAAGTAGTTTGATGATTTATTTCCTTCCTGATTCACTTAATTTGGCTGGAGGTGCAATGGTCCAAGTGAACTGGAGTGTTGAATTCCTAAAAAAGAAAGTAGACCACTTATTTCTCTCTGGTGAGGCAGAGTACACGCATGCACACACATGCAAACATGTGCACACATGCACATATGCACATAGACACTGTATTTTAAGTCCCAAATATTGTGTTGAAGCTTTTCTCCCTCATATATAGGCTTGGGAAGAATTTAGTGCTAAATAAATGCTGCCTCAAACCAGGCAAGATAAAACATAAATCATTGCATTAAAAACCTCTAACAAGTCTATCTGCTTTTTGAAATGACTGGGAGATGAAAGAGAGGAGTCTCATTTAAGAAGGCCCAGCGGAACAGTTCTGCATTTATATAGCTGTTATCAAAAGCAATTCATTTGGAGATCAAATAGACTGACAGATAGGACAAGCAGGGGATCACTACTGCCTTCAGGCAGCCAAAAGCAAGGATGGTTTCCCAGTACCATCACTAATATTGGGTCTAGTCGATGCTCATGTCTATTACAGCTCGCAGTAACAGCCAGCTGAATGTTAATGTGCACTTCTTAGACTCCAATTCAATGCCGATTTGTAGCTGAGGGAGTAAATAGGGTACATCCCTTTCTCTGACTTTTTTCCCTTTCCTTTTTCCTGCAGGAGTACCTCCTTTTGTAATCATTGTGTGCCTGATTAGTATTTATTTCTTAAAAAGGCAATGCACTGAAGACAAAAGCTAGGGAGGAGAATGGACTTTCCAGGGTCCAGTTTGCAATATGCTGTGGCATGTGCATGGACAGCACCTCTCTTCCTCGTGTGCTGGAGACAAGCTGCTGCTTATTTACAGAAGAAACTCAATGCTGCTTGCTCCTTTCAAAAGAAAAAGCAAAGCAATGCATCAGCCCAAGGCTGGCTGCAATTTCTGCAGTGGAACAATTCAGCACATCCATAAGGAAAACTTTATTTTTCCTCTCCGTAAATACTCTGCTCTACCACTGGGGTAAGCATAAAGCCTTATTGTGATCTCAGCCATCTGAAATATGTTTACAATGCTAAATAAGGAAGGGGGAAGGAGCGATCCCTGGTTTTGAGATCAGGGAGCTCAGGAATGGCTCCTCTTTACACAGTTTGGCACAAACCTCCCTGAAATGAAACTAATCCACAATACATCACAGTTAGGAATTCTCAGGGTCCCATGAGATGTCCCCATGGCCCTAAAACACAAATATTATTTTCTGGTGGGTTTTGAAGAGGTTTTATTTGTGCTTTTTGGTTTGGTTTGGATTGGTTTGATTTGTTTTGTTTTGGTTTTTAATGGGATATCTGTCTTATGACCACACTGATGTTTTTATTGCATTGCACTGAGAATATAGGTTGCATGCCTTGGGGTATATTGTGAAAGGAGTTTAGGATGCTCCAGATTATAAATTCTGCAAAGAATACCATTAGCAGGTTGCTTCCAACCAAGAGTGGCCATAATTTTACCCTAACCATTTTATGACATATCTGAACAAGGGATTGGGGAACCACATGGAGTGGACTACTGAAATCGGTGCTCTGTGAGATGCAATTACCTTGAAAAAGTGGGATTTCAGCTTTCTGACTGAGTAAAATAGAATCAGCCAAAGTTTGGAAAGAGCTATGAGAGTGAATAGACCATGTTGGGAGTGATGTTTACAATGAACAGCTTTGCTCTATCTTACACTTTTTAATTTTTTTTTATTTTATTTTATTTTACATTGTCAGATGCTGCCATCACTATATGGAAAACACTGGAAATTTGTTCAAGTGGCAATTCAGTGGATGTTTTAGGAGAAAAGCAAGAAACAATTAAGATTGAGAATTGTGGAAGGAGGAGACCAAGGAATCAAAAGGAGGGTAAAACAATAGGGCAGAAAATATATGAAATAGATGCAACAGATACGTGTAGAAGATAATATACCAGTTCAGGATTTAGGGCTTGATATTTAGGCTGCCCAGGGATGTGGTAGAAGCCCCATCCATGGGAACATTCCAAGTCAGGTTGGATGGGACTCTGAGCAACCTGATGTAGCTGAAGTTGTCCCTGGTCAGTGTAGAGAGGACCTTTAAAGGTCCCTTGAAACCCAAACCATTATATGATTGTGTAATTCTAAGATTCTGTGATTCTATATTAAACAATATATACACATTCTTTACAAGCACTGAACCACAATTTAAAATTTGTCTCCTAAGTCCTGCAAAATGTCCCTCTTCTAGTGCATACTCCCCTTTTCTTCGATGCAGAACTACAAACTGAGTAGACCAACCAAGCCTGGAAAAGGTAGAGGGCAAAGAGAGAACAAGGTAGACAAGGAATGACCATTCACTTTCTCCTCTAGTTAAAAGACTAGGAAGTATAAATTAAATAGCTCAAGAGACATGTTTGAAACATTCAGAAGGACTATTTCTTCAAAGAACACATCAGTAAACATGTATTCATTGCGTTATAATGACAAGATGACACTTAAAATATGCTTGGTTTAAAAACGGAGTAGGACATAAAAACACCAAGAAATCATCAAGGAATGTTAAATAGAAATGGGCTTCCTCTGAGCTGCAAGTCACAGGAGAGCAGGGGAATATGCCAGGGAATTATCAGCCTTTGCTGTCCTCCTATTCCCTTGGCACTCTGGTCACTATTAGTCACTAACCCAGAAGGATCTTTGATCTAGACTGGTCAAGTTATTCTTGTGTCCTCATCACTTGATGTCTCTTTCGGGTCTTGCTCTTTGTTCCACAGTCCAGCTGCCTTGCAGACAGTTTTTCTGCAGAGTTCTTGATCTGCTGACCTGAGAACCTTTTCAAAGGTTAGAAAAAAACCTCTGTCAACAAAATAAAGGCATGGTCCTTCCATTGCAGCCAGCTCCATCATAAGGAAATGCAGTGCAACACTTGGACGCCAAACAAGATGGGATGAAATACTAATTATGGTAAGACATTACAAAAAAAAAAGGCTATATGCCCCCGTGAGAGTCCAAGCCTCCAAGCTAGTCTCTCATGGAACAAAAGTAAGTTGTCAGATTTGAATAATTTCCCTGCATGTAGATAAATCCTCACATTTCTACATCTCCCCCCCTCTTCCTCCTTCCCCCTCTCTTCAGTTTTGCAAACAAGAAAAGAAACACTAGGAGCTATTTCACTGGATAACCATGCAAATGAAACAGGAGATTTAAATGTCTTAGCAAGGAGATCAGAGACACAGTTGGAAACAGCTGTAAGGGGCATTGGAATGATTATAAGGGAATAGGATGGGTGCATTATTTGGCTTGGTGACTTCATTAGTGATATTTGGCATCAGATGCTCAGCTGGTGTAAATCAGAAGAGCTCCTCTGTGCCTGCTTACCCCCTCTGAGGATTCAGTTATTTGTCCTGAATATGGATTTCTACATTATGCTATTTTATTTTTCTCCACTGCATTGGTCTCCAGGCAGCATTTTAAGAATAGGAATTTAAGCCATGAGAAGATATTTTTGTTAGACAGAACAAAACTCAGGGTATATCCGTTTCCTTGAAGAATTTGAGGTCTTATTAGAGACAAAATCTCGAGTTTTGATTGAGCTTGACCACCAGTAAATAAAGTGTAGGGATACAGAATCCTTACACAGCCTAAACCTGAAAATTTCCAGTCTCTTGTCATTCAAAATAATTGTTGAAAATTTATCAACTGTGGGGTTTTGTCCAATATCAAATATCTGTGTGGAATTCAATAGGAATTGTCACTTATGAATTTCATGGTCTCTCTTGAGTATTTCCTGAAATAAAATAAATATGAGATAGGAGTTTTTCTTAATTTTTATCTTTTTTAGCTATTTCTGCAACAGATGTGGAAGCTCCAGAAGCTCAAAACCTGTCTGTACTTTTACTGTTTCTAAGGTAGAAGAGTCTTTAGCAAAAAAAGTAGAAATATGGTTTCACCTGAAAGAAATTCTCCTTTGATACATTCTTTGTACAATTCACAATGTGTCCCTTACTTTTGATATTTTATCATTCAGGTTTTTGGTTTGGTTTCATTTTTGCTGTTTCATTTTGTTTGGTTTGGGCAGGATTTGTTTTTGATTTCTTTGTTTCCATTTTGGCATGGTGGGGAGAAATAAGCAAACATTTGAAACATTCCATCTGACAATACATGTCCAAAAATTCAGCCAGTCAAGCCAAGAATACATGTCCCAGACAATGCATAGTCCATGGCTTCCCATGCCCACCCATCTAACACAGGGGAAGAATTTTTGTCTGGAAAGTACTGGAAAACAGACAACTTGGGTCAATATCCTCCAAAAATATCGATATTCAGAGGTTCATTTTGAGCTTGGGGCATCTGACTTTCCAAAGAAAATTTTAAAACAAAGATGTTTCAGGAAGACAGACTGACCCTGTGAACTGTTAAAATTTACCTAAATTAATTTGCCATCAAAACCACAGAAAGTTACAAATTTTTGTAATCCTCATTTAGGGATCTAGCATGGAAAATCTGGATCTTCCATAATAATTCTTCTTCTCAGGAAAAAGTCAGAAAGGAAGGATCATAGAATCACTTAGGTTGGAAAAGACCTTTAAAATCAAATCATCAACAGCTAACCCAGCACAGCTAAGTCCACCAATAAAGCATGACCCTAAGCGTCACCTCTACACAGCTTTTAAACGCCTCCAGGAATGGGGACTCCACTGCTTCCTCAGGCAGCCTGTTCCAGGGCTTGACAACCCTTGGGTGAATTTTTTTCTCCCGGTGTGCAATCTAACCCTCCCCTGGCACAACTTGAGGCTGTTTCCTTTGTTCTATCACTTGTTACTTGGGACAAGAGACCGACTTCCAGCTTGCTACAACCTCCTTTCACAATCCCACTCCTCATAAGATTTGTTCTCCAGACCCTTCACCAGCTATATGGATAGATATAAAAATGTCCAAACCTTTCTCCTGCAGGGAGATTTAAATAATGTGAATGCTAAACAGAAAGAGTGACAGCCTGATTAATGCTCTGAAAGCATTAGAGCTGTTTTGACCAGCAGAGTTTGGAACAGGCAGTAGAGGTTTTGGCTGCATGGGGTGAATGGGGCTTGTTCCTGATAATCTTTCAAAGTCATTGGTTCATGGAGGTGCAATTTCAAGAAGCCTTAGTGCAGAAGTTAATATAATTGTACACCAAATGGCACAAAAACTTGATCAGAAGTTGTAAGCAGAAGGTATATGAAGCATGCAGTCCTCAAGATGATGGTGCTACTAAAAGTTCCTTTGTGGATAAAGTCCAGGGGCTCTTGTTAGTGCAAAATGAATCTGCATTCACCATTGCAAAGTGCAGGAGAGTTTATCATGTGGTGCCAGAAAGGCAAAATTTTATCTTTTTAAATACCTCGATCAGTCATCTTATGAGCAGGCACCAGCAAGTCCTTTTAACATGATCCATTGTGTTTAAAGAAAATGTCCATGTTTTAAGCCCTCAGTGCTTTCATTTCACAAAACACTGTTCACAAGATAACTGCAGGCTGAAGCCATGAATCCATTTTGTCTTATTTACATGAATTTTCCACAGAGTCCTTCAGGAGGTATCATACTCAGCACTTCCCAAAGGAAATTATGTGTATAAAATTCATGAGAAATCCTGCTTCCTCTAGAGTATTAGTAGACATCTCTCTATTATGCAACCCAGGAATATTATAAACCAATAAATAAATCTTACGATGAAGAATATTTGCCTCACTGAACTAAACATCCTGAGAGGTGTGCAGAGTATATGTGCAACGGTTTTAAGTAATAATCTTGGAATTTTTTGTTTTATTTCTGAAATATTCATGGCGATAAAGATAAAGATAAGTACTGGCTTAGCCTCTGCAGCAATCTTAATACAAGAATATGATTCTAATCTGCAATCATCCTTGTAATACGCCTATTTTATTAAGCAATATTAATGAGCCTTATATATGTCATATCTTGGTAGAGCAGAGGAAGAATTTGATGTCTTAATGCTCATGAGTCTTTCCAACTTTTGTCCATTTGAACAGAGTAGGGCTCTATAGTTCTATAAACTTGAAAAAAAAAGAGTGGAAGGCTATTTGAAGCTGCATTTTTTTAGTTACTAAGCTATGTTTGGCATCATAGTTTGTATTTCATGACTGCATGTACACCCTACATTTGGGAAGGAACAGAATGGCTTTGAAAGAGGGCTTGTATAAACACATGCAGTAAATCAGTCACATTTACCATTTAGACCTTATCTATGGACCTCATGAACTTGGATGGGCTTTGGAGTCAACCCAAAAGAGACACAGACATTAATTATTATTTCTTCAGAGACAGCATCTTAGCACTTTACTGGAAACATCTCTCAGATTGAGGGGAACCTTGTGAGGAGCAAGTCTTGAGATTCATAAGAAAAACATGTTTTAGCTTCCTACAATGCAGTCAGACCCTGATCAAACATTGATTTTTTAAATTGCTTACCAAAACTTTATAGGATGACATAATCAGGCAGGGAAGATTTAATTGTATGAGATTTTTCTTAGTATCAGAGGACTGAAACAGCTCTGAATGGGTAAAGAGGAAAGTGATGTCAGAGGTGCTCCTTGCTTCCCTGCTTCCATGCCCTGGGCTCACTCATGTCTTCCTCTTGCTGCGGTGGGATGTGGCATTGCCACCTTCAGAACATCTCTCCCAGGAAGAGGTCCCATACAGCCTCTGTCTCTCTCCTCCCATATAGAGGAAAGAGGGAACTCTTTCTTCTTCCTTTGTTCTCCACCATCAGCGTTGTCCAGCAACCCTTTCTGCTTTCCTGGGCTTTCAAGGGCTATGGGAAAATGCAAGAAGGATGGGAAAAGGAGGTGGGATGGGCCATCTTCTGAAGGACAAAAGGACCTCCTCCCTTACTAAACTATTTACTGACATCTTCACACTTCACATCCACATTGATTTTTTCCTGGTTTAGTGTTTTGCAACAGGAAAGATCTTTATTTTAAAAATTCTGTTTCACCTAAAGGTATTTTCAGATTGTGACCATGTCATAAGATCAGCACTTTTAGAGGTGTGTTATTCCACTGTAAGACCAGGAGTAAGAGATGCAAGGTGAGGCATCTTCTTCTACAGGTATCCATTGCTGCCTGCAGAGAAAACCTACATGACCAAATTATACTGGGCACTCAATTTTCAGCTGGTTTTAAATCCCTGGGGTTTTTTTTGTTTTGTTTTGTTTTTCTGTATAAAGTGTTTTCCCTCATCTGTGTTTCCTTTGTGAAGCTTCTACAAAAATATAAGCAACTTCTTGAACTGCAGACATCAAAACCAAAAGCAATATCAGTCCCAGATTAAAAGCAACCTCTTCTCATTTAAAAGCTTTGTGTCTATGCAGCAAAATAACATTAGCGTCTTTGTAAGACCTTTATCCTGACAAAAATAATCTTTAGTTATTATCTATCATGACAACAACCTGTTTTCAGTCACCAGCTGTCAGGAGAGAAACTCTGCCTAGTAAATATCCTTAAGTGTAATTTTTCTATCACTACAATAAAAGGTACCTCATCCATCTGAACGTGGTTGATCCATTCATCACGCAACATAAGGGATCTGTGCTCTTATTTTATTTATCATTCCCTGATTCTCCATCTCATTAGCCAACTGGCTGAATACCAGCCATTAGATTACCTTTGTGTTTACAGATAAAACATTGCTCAAATAGTATCAGGACAAAACCTGATCCCTCTGTGACTAGACTAGAAACAGACCTGATCACAGTGACTTCTATAAACACATTTTGAGGCTGCAAGCTGATTTTTAATCCACTTAAGGTGCACCATGTTAATTTTGTGCATTTTTTTTTCTAGTTTTGTAATCAACATGTCATGGTGTACCAAGCCAAACACCTCACATATGCCTATTGCTTGAATGCTGCCATCTTTATCAACTGAACTTGTAATCTCATCAGAAAAAGAGCTATCAATTTAGTTTGACAGGACGTATTTTCCATAAGCCTGTGTTGACTGGCATTCATGAGATGTCCCTTCTTTATTTCTGAGGATGGGGTCTCTAGGGCAGGAGGGAAGACAGTTTGCCACAGCATATACATCCACAGCTTCAAATTCAAGCACCAATTGTCGGCTTGTCTCCTGGAGACTGTAGCAGTCTGAAATGGCCCTGAAGTTATTTTATGCTTTGCTCTCTCCAAATCAAGACTGTCCTGTCTAGAAATCCAAGGAGGCCTTTCTCAGTCTCTATATAAATAATTCTTTCATACAGCCAACATTATTAGTCATAGTGTGCAATGGGTTCTGTATTAGAATAGTAAAGAAGCCCACTGGCAGTGTGAAATGACTGCTCTCTGGTGTGGATGTATCTAGAGCGCCGAGTCCCAACAGCCGTCTACCTTGAGGCGTGGGAGAATTTAAGTTGGTGAGGCGGAGGAGGGATTGGTGATATTAGGGAAGCTGACAATTTCTGTGACATGACAGCTCTTCTGCATGGACTGCACTTTTCCTTTCCTCTTTTTCTTTAACCCTCAGCACCTTGCAAGTGAAACAGGTTTAGATGCACTCTTCTATTTATTTCATTTCTATTTCTATTATTTCTATTTCTGTAATTATTTCTATTTCTATTTCATATTTCTATTCCTGTTTCATTTCTATATTTCTATTTTTTATTCTATTTCTTTCTTTATTTTTCTATTTTCTATTTTCTCTATTTTCTCCATCTCTATTTCTACATATTTAAGTGATTCATATTTATATTTATTTCTCTCTAATTTTACTTTCCATTTTACTTTACTATCCATTTTAATTTTACTTTACCATTACTACTCTTTTGTTTCAAGGGTGCTTTCAATTGTAACTAGGATGCCAGGATTTAACTGCACTTGGAAAATTAATTAATTAGAAACAGCCTCAGTGCTGAGGTTCCCTGAAGCCTGAGTGGGCAAAGTGGACTGAGGTATGGAGAAAAGCTGTATTAGCATTCACATTTGCACGTGAGGAGCTGAGGGGTAGAGAAATTAAAAGAGTGGCCTAAGGTCACGGAGGAAAATTGGTGGCAGGATGCAGACTTGAACTAACAGTTGATAACCAACCTAAAGCGTAAGCTGCAAGTCTTGCCATGCATTACTTTTTCAGTGCTACCTGTCTCCATTTTCCTCTCTGAAACAGGTGTAGATAACAAAACTGGTACAGTGAATTTGTCTGAGGACAGACAGCCAAGGGAAACGGGTGCTTTGCTGACTGGTTTCCACTTGTTCTTAGTGCAAGCTTTAGTGAGTTGTTTAATTATTCCCTTCTTTGTGTCATCTGTTCCTGACTGATGGACAATGGTGTAGCTTTACTCTAAGAGGAGGTTCAGAAAAGCAGTGATTAGGGGTGGTAGGAGTCTACTGTTTCTCTTAGAAGGGAAATCTTGAATTTACAAAAGAATACAAGAAATGTTGATGTTTAAAAAAATACAAATGCATTTTTCTTTAGAATTATTAAACATTTTTTCCAGAGTTTCTAGAGACTGCATAGACTCTCAGCCTCCTTGAAATGAAACATTGTAAGCAACTCTTGCAGGACCTGTGAGATGGAAACCTTGGCTGACCTTGCAGTTAACTTCCAGGACCATGAGATGGTTGAAGCCCTAAATCCCTGTCACCTCTTAGGAACTGCCTCAGGTCAAAGAACTAGGTAATCCCAGGAACCCCACTTCTAAAATAAGCTGGTACAGGATGAGTTACTGCTAAAAAGGGTAATTACAGAGCAGGGAACTATTTTCAGGGGGAAAAAAATACCACAAATCACAGTATTTGTGAAATCCACTGCTTTTTTCCCATCAGAAAATAATTTCATGATGAGTTGGGAACTGATCAACCCCACTTCATGTAGGAAGTACATAGCCAGATTAAGCTGAAATGCTTGATTGACAAGGCTAGATATAGCTTTCTCATCAGTTATTTGGGTAACCCCTGCACAGAGACTGGCACTTCCACAGGGTGATTTGGCCCCTCCTGCAGTAGCTGTGTATGAAAAGCAAAGAGAAGCACTATCCTGCTTGCATGCCTGTCTCTATTAACCACATGAAAGGCAGAATTAGATTAGACTAGACACCCAACCTTTATTAATTAGGGGTAATGAGTGTAGATGGAAGGTAGATCTTGGGTTTGCTCCTCCACTGTCTCAGCACTGGTCCAGTTCTTCCAGCATCACACAGGAAGATGAGGGCTTGGTTAATCAGTGACTAGTATAAAAATACTCTCCAGTGCTCCTTCTTTGAAGCATTGTCTTCATCCTAATTTTGCTCTTTACACAGCCTGGAAAAATAAATATCTTCACACTGTTACCAAAAGAAACAAATTATTCTATGCTCTGTCTATGAATATCAAGAAAGACAAATTAACCATGATTTTTCTCAGTAACAAGAAGCCTTTTCTGACAATTTAACCTCTCACAGTGGACCAAGAATCCCATCTTTAGAGAAATAGAGGTATTAGGACCCCACAGCAAAGAACCTCTGATGCTATTCTCTCGGAAATAGTGTTTCAGACTTCAGTATATTATATAATTTACCATGCAATTTTAGATTAAACAAGTGGATACTGAATCATCTTTGGACTAGTAAACTACTAAGCTCGGTGGTGGACATGAAGATAAAAAGTCCCGATGGGCAAGTCTTAAAAGGGAGTTGCAATTTATGCTTCAGCTAATCATCATTGCTGTGTCTGAAAACAAGAAGAAAGCATGAGGCATAACAGAATGAAATGTAGCATCCTTCTCCCTGCAATGCACATCTTTTCTCTGGGATTAAAATAGGGTTTGCATTTTAAATTTTCATTTACTAAACAGAAAAATATTTTACTAGGAGGGAATGGTATTAAGGAGAAATGATTCTTTGTGTGCCCTCAGGCCTAGTGAAGACAGGATTTGATTTGCTGTGTTAGGCTGGAATCTGGATTGATACACAGAGATGAGAAGGTGTTTAATAAAATTTACATTTCATTTTCTCACTTGACACCAGTCTCCTGTCACTCACTGAATGAAGGGAATACAACAAATAACTTTTGTCAGCACCTAGACATAGAGAGACGGTTGAGGAGGGGGAGGGAGAGCAAGGGTGGGATATTTTTAGCATCGTTCCCTTTGAAGGCTGCCAGACTTGGCGTGTCTTGGGCACTGGCTTCATCCTTACTGTACTTTGTAAGAGAGAACATGTATCAAGAGAGAAAGCACAAATTAATCCAACCACACCTAACTCATCCCTGGGGATGGACAAATGACCTGCTAGGAAATGAATGAGGTGACCTAGACCTAAAAGCAGCAGAGCATTTCAGCGCATGCTCCACACTCAGCTTGCGGGTAGCTCTTATCTCTGATAAATGCAGTTTGATCTGGCTTGTGTCCATCTTCCAAAGTGCTGCTGCAGAGAGCCTTTTCCACACCATTTTCTTGGCCATGTCACCTCTTTCTGTTCTTTCTTTACCAGTCTCAAATTAAATTGAAAAGGTTTCTTATTAAACCTTTTCATCCCTGATTTTTTTTCTACCTGGATTTAGTTGTAACCAAGGACCCATGATCAGAGTCCTAGGCAGCCTAGTCTCACTCTTCACTCAGTGCATCAGAGAAAGTGTTTTTCCCAGAGAAAATGGAATCCCCTTCTGGAAACTCTGGAGTTACCTCCCGTGCGTGAGTACAGAGTGATCCCAGGCTGACTTTGCTCTTAACTGGTGCACATGCAAACAGTTCAGCTGCAAAACTCCAGAGAGAAGGAAATCTTTTGTGGGAGGGCTTCTCATCTGTTCCTGTGGGATATTACTCTTTATATTTTCAGATGAATTTTAAGCCAGATCCCTGTATCCAACAAGACTCTTAAGAACTCTTAAGGCAAAGTGTGATGAAGAATGTGCAGGAGACCAAGAAAAGCAAGGCAAGTAAACATTACTCCCTATTTTTCAGGCAACAAACCTAAACAATGTAAGGGAGAAAATTTAAAATAAAAGCAGAAATAACTTCCTTTTTTTTTTCCCCACGTGAGATATAATAATTCAGTGGAATACAACATTCATGCTACACTTGGAAGTGTTCAGGGACAATAGTTCCATCCAATGGCCACTAAGAGCAACCATGATTCTCAGAAGTGTCTCCTTTCTTAAAGTTAAATCCAGGGAAGACTCATTTCATTTTTCCCTTTCTCTTATACTGTTCACAAGTATCCAATGCTGTCAGCCTTCACTATGAGGATCTGGACAATACGGAAACTATTCAGAAGTTTACCTATGCATGTGCAGTCTGCTGTCATGGCCTTCATTCATAACTGCAAGTTGAGCCAGGCTAATCAGTAATAGGGATTATGAATTGAAACATCTGAAGCAAAGTTGGCAGCATGCTGGGAGTATTGTAGGAGAAAAAGATTTACTGAACTGGAGACCAAGAGAGAAGAACAGAAGCTCAGATAGAGTCAAGGACCAACTGAGAAATGTATATTATAATTTTTAACTAATTTGAGGATGTTGTGGCACTTCTTAGTCTTTCCTTCTTGCCTCCTCTTTTTCTCCTCTTTGTTGGTCAGAATGTAAGAGAGAAGAAGAATAGGGGGTGGGTTTTGATCAACAAAAACCAAAACAAAAGGATGGGGTAAATATCTCCCAAAAGAACCTTCCTTCAAAAGAGATTTCAGCTTCCAGTTTCAAAACTAAAACATTCTTTATGTCTTTCTCTTTCACACTTTGGAAAACTCCTGAATGGAGTGGTTACTCTAGTTTCATTTTTTCTTTTGAAAGCTGAAAATTTTGAAATGCTTTGGTGATTTAGAGATTGGTGATAGGTTCAAGCCATCTCCAGACCTGCACACACAGAGGTTTGAGCCAGTGAAAAGCAGCCATGTTATCTACCCAATATGTGAAATCTTCTACCTCAGGTATCACCTACCTCCTGTCCTCACCCCTCAAAAGCACACTCCTGTTATATATCAGAGAAATCACCGTGCAAACACCTTTTGCTGGTGTCTTCTGAAATCTTGGAATGATTCAGTGCTGTATCTGGCTTCTGATTTTCCAATTGTCTTTATAATGTTGATCAATAAATCATCACCCAAGATTTCCCACATTTTTTATGTACAAAGCTGGAATAATGAAGTCCTGGCAAATTCATTATGATTTCAAAAAATTCATTCTAAAAATCTATGAATATGTGTAATCTGTAAGTGTCCATGGAGTGTTGCACCATGCAGCTTTCCTGATCCAATGAAGGTTTTCTCTTGTAGTTCTTAGTCCACAGAAGACTTTTGTTGAATGTAATTTCACTCCTAATAAGGCTATTCATTGCAAAATCAGAAGGTCAGAGAAAAACCTTCTGACCGGACATTTCCCTCCTTTATTTGCCATTTATACCTCTCATCCTATAGAAATAAATGCCATAATAAATGTCATAATAAATAGGGATTGGGAGTTATACCATATAGAGATGATGAAAGGGTTTATAATCTCATTGCTGTTATTTAGTTTTTCTTCTTTTTTTTTTTTTTTTTTAATTTTGTCTTAGGCACACAGTTCCTTCAACCCAGACTGTAATTAATTTTACTACATCACCAGTTATCTCTGTTCCCTAACCAGGCTTGTCATTTTAATTTTTCACAGGCTTTCTTTTTTTCTATCCATGTGCCTGTTCCTGTATCTTCGTGAAGTCTCATCAACTCTGGCCCAAAGCCTTAGGCAAATTTGTCTGTAATGCACTCCTCTACTTCAGACATGAGAGGAAAAATTACCACTTCCACAAAATGGGGGAAAAAGAAAAAGAAAGAAGAATCATTTTGACCATACATTGTCTAGGAATTCAGGCAAGCCTGGAGAGTTTGGTTAAAAATAAGGCATTCTTTCAGCTGCGGTCTTATTTGTATTAATAAAGGAACTTGTTATTGGAGATGGGGCTACAGAAAAAGGTTAGAAGGTGGAAATCCCAAATCCAGCAAACTTAATGAAAATTTTGCCATTGGCTGCAGAGAAGCCGAACTTGTCAAGTTTCCCTGACATTTAACACGACTGTCAAGAAAGACTTCATGTCAGAGGATGGATCTGCAGAGGCAGATGCAGAGCCTTTCTACATTCCCTTTGCCTGCACTTTGAAGGCTTCCTTGGTGCTCAGTGTGGGGAGGTTGGCACTTCACTAACCCAGAGTAGATTTGCTGAAAGGGTTTAGTGTCCCTTGCAGAGCTGGCCTGGATGTGAGCTGTGTTGGAGCAGGAGTCTGCCATGACATGCCTACAGGCAGCTTTGGAAATCTAAGCAGAAATCCTGCTGCTGCCTTTTCTGATGTGTCCCCCCAGAAGATGGACTATGACAGTACAAAGCTGTCAACTTTTTGCAGTTGAACCCCTTGCAGCTGGGCCAGAAATTTTTAAGTTACCCCATCCCTCATGGGTAACCCAAGTGTCACATTGTGCGTTCTTCCTCTGGCTCCTTTTACTCCATCTGTACCCTGCTCTGCCCTCACTCTGACTTTTGGAATGTCAAAAGTCTTCCTATCAACACACAAAATTACCCATAAAACAACCACCATGAAAAGGTGGAAACCACTGTTGTGGAATTTTTCATCATTTCACTTTCTCCCCAATACTTTCCCATTCTCCACCAGTCACTCAGTTGATACACAGCACTGTGGGAAATCAAGATCAAAAATGCTGCCGTTAAAGATTTTTTAGCCCTGCCTATTCCAGTAGAGGTCTAGACATGCAAGACATTATTTATTCTGTACACAAAGTATAGATAAAAGAAAGGATTATGAATTAAAGGATTAATTAAAGTCCTTAACTCTTTCCAGTATATCTGATTTTTATTTTTTTACCCCAAAACAAGGCTTCATTGTATAAATTTTGCATATAATTTACATTCAATATTATTTGTGCATTCTTTGCATATGTTCTGACATTTGTAATTTTATATTGTTTGTTTTCACACTGCTTGGCTGTGATAAAGTTTTGTACTAGGAGTATAGCGAGTGGAGTTCAGGGGATGGAGGACTTGCATTTCTGCAGGGAGGAAAGGGTCATTTACCATGTGAAAGCATTTAAAACCTGGGTATCAGCTGTGGAGGCAAGGAAGGGTCTCCTAATCATTTCACCAAACCAAAAGGTGTCTCTTCTTATGCATAAACAGAATCATGAGCCTTAGAGATCTACCATGTTGAGTCACATAAAACAATATTTTGGCCTCTGTAGAAAATACTCCAAGAAATTGTTTTTTCTGTAACATCAAAGAGGTCAGAAAGGACAATCTATTGCACTTAATAATATAAGACCCTCATCCTCATATGTCCTAAGCCAGAAAAGCTCCTCTGCAGTCATCCAGAAGCCTGGCTCACTGTGGAATCAGTCTGATTTCACCAGAAAATGATGCTTATAAACACAATGTAGTGCAGGACCCAAGGCTAATGAATTTATTTTTGTGTCTAGAGAACAATGCAACTTATAACCAGCATCTGCACCTTAGTTCCTTCAGCTTCAAGTGGACTCATCTGTGGTTGGGTCTTGCTTTGTTTTAGTTTTGTGTTTTTTCAGTTTTCTTGCCTTCTCCTTCACTGCTTATCTGGGCAGAAACCTCATCTTCCTGAGAAGTATTTTTTCTGCAGCGAGTATAAATTTTATCTTGTGCCACCAGGCGACCTTGCAACTGAGATTTTTATGGAACAGCGTGGGCATAATAAAGTCCCTCATCTTCCAGCTCAGTAAAGCAAAACACAGAAGAACTCGCTGAGCAACCGAAGAGCATCCACATTATTATTATCATTTATAAAGAGCAGTGTTCATAACAAGCCAGTGATTTAAGGGCACTAGAAAACAGTAGCATGGTGATAACTTAACTCAGTAAAATACTTTAATTAAAAAAAAACACAAGAGCACATATTTAACTAGAAAGGAACAGAAGCACTTACTCAAGTCACTGTGAAATGGAAGCTGAATACATGTTGGGTTTTCCTCAGAAAAAGGAAAAAGATTTGTGCACATACTGAGGCTCTAAGGGGAAAATTCCTATATATGTGTATATCTGCACACACAGCCACAAACATTGCTCTAGACACTAAGATTACATCAGTGCTAATATGTTAAAGTGTCAGAAATCCCATCGTCTGCACTGTTGAATTGTTCAGCTAATCTCTGAAGGCTTTTGAATGTCATCTTAAAGCTGACCTATCTAACCAGCTAGCAGTAGCCCAGACAACTCCTGGGGAGAGTTTTCGAGGTGTCAGAAGGACTATGATCAACGGGTAGTTTGGATACACCCGCCCTGTTTTGGTATCCAAGAAAGTTCAATATCAAAGATACAGCCAGAGTCTCCCAGCTGGCTGCAGATCCAGGTAACAGGTTCATTTGTACGTGTGCAGTGTGGCAGTCTGGTTCCTCATGCTAATATCTGAGTTTTTCTCTGACCACAGAGACAAAAGACTCAGCCACACATTGACTGCAAGCCAGGCAAAGTTTGCTTTGTCAGTGCTCCACCATCTCCCATCACTTCTCTTATACCTCTGCTGCTACCACAGCAACATGTTCTCCAACATCATTCTGAGGTTTGGGCATCCTTTCAGAATTCTTCTCCTTTTCTTTGTTGTAACCAGTTGAAGGCTGGGGGACATCCTTCTGTTTGGAGCATCCCAAGACATGTGGCTGCTGAAGTTCCAGAGAATCACCAGGGGATGTCCCTTCATGTGGCTCTTTGTCACTGCTCCTAGCTAAAGAAAAGGTGTCTCTGTCACCTGATGTATGCTGGACAGTGCCTGCCTTTCTCTTTGACGTGGCTTCACAAGGCTGTAGTTGTCCTGTAGCATGTGCCACTGCTCCAGTTTCTCCCCTGTCTGTGGAAGAAAGATTTGTTTGTGCTTTACAATAATTGTAACACCCTATCTTCATCTTCCTTATCCTTCTGAGCCCTTTCTATGTCCTAAAGACAGCAATGAAAAAGGAGTTATTGTTTGGAGAATAATTTTAACTGGCCACAAATTTTATTTTAATGGAAATAAGTTTTTAAAAGCAAATAATCATAAACTATTTTCATAAATAAATATACAGCTAAAATACCTAGTTTGTTCCTATTGGTACACCAATAACTCCCAGACTATCTTCCAGTGGTTATCAAAGACTTCAATAAACTTCTAATAATAAAGTATATAAAATACAGCTGGTTAATGAGCTATGAATTGCTAAGACTGATAATTGTTTTAATACTACACATCTATAAAATATATCAATTATTTATGAATCAGGCTGCAATATAAAGTAGAACTTTTCATTTCCAATGTTTGAATCCTGACAGAGTCTGTAACTTGCAATGCTGCTAAAGTATGCCTTTGAAAAATGCAGAAAAAGCAAAATATATACTATACATTTTTCATGTGGAAAGGAAAAATGTTTACATCTTAATAAACCAAACGGTTATCAACTGCAGAGGCAGAATTGCTTGTAGTGCTGGCTTATGAGTTGACAGGGTGTGCTATCACTTCAGTGCAAGATTGGCAGTCTGCTTCATTTGGATGCTAAAAATATTTGCAAAATTCTTACAATCATCTCCCTTCCCCCCAAAAATAAAACGAAACCAGCCCACAGCCAAACCTTTTCTATGTGTTCTAAATCTCACATGGTCTGTCCACACATCTCATGTCCTAGTGGACAACCTTGGCTTTTGGAGTCCATCCATCAGCACGGATTAGAGGACCTTACAACAAATGATCCCAGAAAAAGTGTTGTTACCACCCCTGATTTTTCAGGTTTGTCCTTGAAGTTTATTCCTCATTAGCCTGTGACATTCAGGCCTGTGATTTCTCAGACCTCAGACTCATTCTCTTCTCCCTTTTCTATAATTCATTATTTGGAAATCTATTTGCAGAAGTGATTTTCATAATAATATAGAATAGCTCAAGGTGGAAGAGTCCAACTCCCTGCTCCACACAAGAATACCTAAAACTAAGCCACAGGACTTGAACAGCTTGAACTCTGACAGGCATGTCAATGACTTCATGCTTGTACTCACTTCTGGTAGAGAGTAGTGGCTTTTTTTTTCAACTTGTACACTCATAGCTTTCAATTTCAGGGTAACACCTCTTGGAAAACCATTGAAAGCTGATGGTAAATTTTCAGTAGTCACACATGTTTCTGTGTGTAACAATTTTCCTTCTTAAGATTGCTTTAACAATTTGTAGCTGGCTGGTTTAAAGTAACAAATTACATAGATCACAAGATTCAGTTTTCTTCTTTATACACATAAACAAGATGATTGGGTCATGATCCTCTCTACAAAAGCTTCATGTTAGTTCTTGCTATGTATTGTTGCCCTCTCATCTTCAAAGGTGTCATTTTCAACTGTGAAAGAAGATCTTTTCAAATGAGTTCGAATTAATGGAGGAGGCTAAAGGTTTTCTGGATATAAGTGGTTTCAGGGATGAAATACTGCCTTGAGATTTATATGACATAGTAATCTAAAATATCCTGATTTTTAAAAATTAAACACAAACTATGCAATATCATTAAAGCACACGATTAACTGGATTAAGTACCAGCTAACAGACAGAGCTCAGGCAGTAATTATATATTGGAAATAATTCTCAGAGGTGGGGCTATGTGGCAGTAATAGACACCATTAATGAAATGGAAGATATTCAGTGTTTCCACTAGTGACTTGGAATTAAAAATAAAATTGATTTTAAAGAAATTTAATAAAAGGTGGAAAAATTGCAGACTGGTAGAAGGAAGGAGAAGGAGCTGATCTGATGCAGACCCTGTTTGTAGAGTGAGAGAACAACTCCAGGAATGTAATAATGATTTCTAGGAGATGGTGATCAAGGAGTTCCGAATAAGGATCAATAAGATACTGTAAGTCTTACTTACAATAATCTTACTGAAAGTACTGAAAGGGATGTAAGGGTAGTAGAGTAGTAAGTGATGTCTTGGAAGTGGTTTTATCTTTGCAGTTGCACAAGTCACACATTGAAACCAGGTCTGAGTAAAGCAGAAGGTATAGAAAAGAACTACAAGAAGGGTTTCAAATTCCCAGCTCATGTAAGACTCAGATAAGAAGTACATTTTGAATCTAGTGACCAGGTATTTTCACAGAGAAAAAAATCTCCTGCTAAAAGGATATACAACATATGAAATGAATGGTGTAGATTAGGGCCCGAAAACCAGAAACCAGAGCTAGGAAAAGCAAACTGGTAGAGGATATAACTTTTCTGTGGTGAAGGTGGTGAACCAGTAGAAAAAATTGCAAAAAGATACTGTATGTTCCTCCACCTCCAGGAGCCGTCCTGCTATTCATTAATCAGTCAATCAAAAGTTATTTAATTCAAGAAAATTACGTGAAGCTGAGGAGATTTTTTTTTGTTACACCAAGGTCAGATCCCTTCTTGTTATACCAAAGTCTTGATCCCTTCTTCTTTGCAGTACTGCATATCTATGAATAGAGCTTTCTTCCTGATCTGCTTCCTCAGCTACTTGTTCTGGGACAATAACCAGGGCCACTACCTCCATTGGACTTTGCACTGAATGAGCACCTACCAAACAAAAAGCTGCCTTACAAGACTTACTGTGGTGATTAATATCGATGCTCTGAACACTTAATTGCATTAGAAAGTGGGATTTCTTATGGGGGGAAGAGCTATAAACCAGAAACTAAACAAAAAGACTGCAGCTTTGATTTCCTCTCTCTCTCTCTCCAAAACCAACAGCACTTTAAATAAGGGGAAATCAAACATTAGACATTTTCAAGTCATATGTATTAAATTCACTTAAGATATTGTTATCCTTGTTTAGATTTGAACATATCGGGGAATCTTTTTGTCTTGCAACTATTCCTAAAAGACTCTAAGTGGCTGGATTGCCTTTTTCTGACAAAAAAAATCTTTCCATGAATTATTTACACGACAGCTCCAATCAACGCTCTACCTGTCAGCCTCCCCAGCCAAATGAAAGTTCACTGTGTAAAGGTGCCAAGGGAGGATGGCAGCCTCCCACTGCGAGTTTATAGACAGAACTAAGTCAGCACGCATTATGTGTCAGAGCCGACATCAGACAGAATCAGATCCTTTGATCTCAGACCTCCACAGGAAGCTTAGATCTCAGACAAATTAGATAAAAAATGAATTTATAGCAGATATGTATCCTAAGGCACACAGCTGAACGCTGTGTTTTGGAGGAGTACAGCAAATATCAAAACACATAAACTGCAGAATTTCCTCTCTCCTTCTCTCTCTCCCTCTGCTTTTGTGATAGATGCTAATTAAAAGGAGATAAAACTCCAGTTTGCCTCTTCCTGCCTCTTATGTAATCCACGGGCTTTGGGAAGGAGGAGGAAAAAGAAATTCCCAAAACAGAGAAAAGGGGTGTTTCAGCAGGGTTATCAGCATGCCCTTAGATCTTTGCTGTTGGCAGGTGAGACTGAAAAAAACCCAACCCAACTACTGTAAGAACATTTCACACTTTCAGAGAGGGAAGCCAGTGCTTCATGCTGCCAGCCACAAGCCCCTGAGGCTGTCTGCTTTTCTATGACCTCAGAAGAAGTCGTGTTTGATCAGCAGCTGATGAAAAGAGAAGTGTCGAGGAGGTGTGTGGAAGAGGGGTGTTTGTGGCAGGGACTCTGGGGAGTAAAAGGGGACACTCAGCCAGGTGGGTGGGAGTGGAGCTGCTTTGGGGTGCTGTCTTGGACTCACTGCTCATAAAGCTTAGCATGAAGGGCTAGTGAATGGTGGAGGTAATGGAGACCATGACCATTATCTCTGAGTGGTTTTTCTACCTCCAGTTTACAGCACTGTAGTCCTCCACAACCTGTAAGCTTGTCCAGAGATTTTGAGCACTGCAGAGTTATTGTTGTAGCACTTGGACACCTGGGGAGAAGTAGGGAGAAGCCCTGTTGTTTCAGGCAGACTGGGGACACTATCAGAATGTGGGTACTCCAAAAACAATAGGTGAAATCATGGAATCATTGAGCGTACAGGGGATTATTCTGCTGACTTCTGTGGAGCTCGGATTTCAACAACAGATATAAAAGGAGATGAAATGATAAACAGAAAAATACCAAGGAGAAGAAGGAGGTAATAAAGTGATAGACCTTCTGAGAAGAACTGCAGTATTGATCTTTTTCAAACCTGTAATTTGTTAAGAGACCTAAACTGACTCTTTTGATGTTTGACTGTTGATAAATTTGAATTATCATCAAACTACACTCTCACCCTCTGCTACAGGCACACCAGTCTTATTTTCTCCTTGACGGTAGCAAGGCTGGATGTGAGCTGCATGAGGCTGTGCTTGTTTAAGAGGTCCCTTGGTACCGGCCCGTGGCACATCAGCCTGTTCAGTCCTTTTTTCTTCAATGAAACACACAGTCACATCACTTGCATCCTCAGCTCAGCAACAATGATCAATTCAGACAATAACTTATTGCTGGTGAATGAACAGGTAATCTTGAAGTGTTCTTTCTGCCCAAAAGCAAAGAGCATTGTTTGATGTTCATACCACCTTGTGATTTGCCATTAGGGTTCCCACCTTTTCCCTGCCTTTCTTATGTTGTTGTGGTTGGTGTAACTAGAAACTCAGACCTAACTGCAGCTAGTGTGCATGGTGCAGCTTAGGAGAAAGACCTTTTAGCCTGGATGTGCAGTTACTTGAAAGCAAATATTTTGAGAAATTAGTGAGTTCTCAAAACTACCAGTTGCTTATATGATTGGTTAGGTTCCAACTTCAGTTACCATACCTGAAAAGCCAAGCTATTCCTAACTCTCAATGTATAAGATGAGGCTCTGAGCACCCTGCTCTAGTTGAGGATATCCCTGCTCTCAGCAGGGGGGTTGGACCACATGACCTCTGGAGGTCCCTTCCAACCCAGACATTTCTGTGATTCTGTGGCTCTCTATCCAGCAGTTTGAGGAGGCTATTTGGCAATCAAGACACCAACAGTTACAGTCACATCCTTTTAACTTCAGTTCTTCTCTTGCACAAATAGCTTTATGCCTTCTGCAGTGGGAAAGCCTCCCTGAGGTAGTTATATTTGTTTTAAGGTCAATGCTAAAAAAGAAAGCAACCTTAAGGTAAATTAGTCAAGGTGTGCATTTGCTTGGGGGGGAAACTCCAGAGAAGCTGTAGCCCTCCCATTACCACTTTGACTCATACAATGCTGGTGGTCTGATGTGAGCATTCACACTGCAGCTGGTCCTTGGTCAGCACCAAGCTACACGCCACATGCTACATCATCCTTTACTGCAGTGTCTGAACAGATTATTGAAATCATAGTAAATACATCACCCATTTCTCAGTTCCTTGTCTACACTACAGAAATCTGATTTTCCTCATGGTTCACATGCAGTGAAAACTTTTTGCAGACAGAACTCAGACATCTGCTATAGGCACAAAAGTGTATAACCCTGAACTAAGAACTATACTACTAATTACTGAACTTCTCAGAGCTTTCTTTGAGTGCTATTGTTTGAATCCTGTTGTGGCCACTCTGGAGATTTCTTAAATAAAACAGGGAGTCTGCAAGTATAAATTTCAATGGGTATTACCAACTTACTGTTGCTTTTGCTCTTCTTGAACCAGCAGACTGCAAGAGTGATGATGAATGCAGAGGCTGCTGAACTCAGTATGACAACAAGGATCATGCTGGCCTTCACTCCCATGGGGACAGAGAAGATGGTAAATGGCTGAGACAGCACAGTAAACTTAGCTCCTGAGAATTTAAAACAGTCAGAGTCTATTAGAAAAGTAA
Organism: Chloroceryle aenea; assembly: GCA_013399075.1. Lineage (NCBI taxonomy): Eukaryota > Metazoa > Chordata > Aves > Coraciiformes > Cerylidae > Chloroceryle > Chloroceryle aenea. The sequence continues at coordinate 1,898,126 of VWZY01004273.1, forward strand.
GAACACTGGTTTCACAGATAAAGCATCAGGTTATACCCTTCCAACAGCAATGCTGCTGTTAAAAATGAGTGCAGGAACAACCTCAAGTCTATCTACTTCCAGATCCAACATTAGCCAAAAAATATTTAAGACTGAGCACCAGGGCAACCCAAATATATAAGAATATTTCTCCAATATCAGGTTCAAGCTTTTAGTGCTTCCTGACACAGAGGCGGCCTCTTTGTGATTAATAATCCTTAATATTTCTTCCATCAATTTGCCTAGTTGGCTACCAAACCCAGAAAATAGATTCACAAAGCATCTATTTCTGAGGCCAAACAGCTCAACCCCAAATAAAACACATGCACATTCTGCTGAGCAAGACAGAAAACAGGTTGTGACAAGAAAGGTGCTAAGTCATACGGGCTTTATCTGATTCAATATAAGTTATGGGGAACCTAGAAACATTCACTAACATTAAGTTTAAGGCCACAATGTAGAAAACCTTAGTGAACTTGTTAATATTTTATCAATATTAATATTATACCAATAATAACAAATGTCTGTCCTTGCTATGAGCATGGCAAATATGTAGCCTCTTGACGTAGACAAGCTCTGGAGAATTCTCTTCACCCAGAGATCCTAAAGTTTTCTCTAAGTGAAGTCAGAATCAAGCCAGCCAGTGCTCATAGTTTCTGTGGTCAAGAGTTCATTTGGTGTCAGCATCTGAGCTTCAAGGACTGGAAGATGGCTAATACTGCCCTGTTAAAAATCAGAAACAGAGAGAGGTTTTGGTTCCCTGAATTGCTTCCAAAATGCATTTTGAATGGAGATGTGCCTGGGAAGGACTGGAGTTTAACAAAACTGGCCCTGGTACTCTCTACAGACTAATCTGAAGGATGTGCATTAACACATCAACTCATTGTCTCACCACCTGATTCATTATTGGTCCTAACCCCACAATTCTAATCATTTTGACAGATGGGTATTTCTTTTACTTGCTTGAGTTCCACTTTTAATAAAAATCTGAAAGACATTTTTTCATCTATTCATTAAAAAAAAAATCAGAAACACTGTCAGATGGAGACTTGGAGACTAGGGTAAGTAGTTGTAAGTACTTTTATCAGAAACTAATTAGATTTGTGTCAATATTGTCCACTTGAGCAAAGCAGAGATTCATCAGAACAATGAGGGAAGCATGTTCCAATTGGGAAAAATTTGCCTGCAGGTACAAATACATATGAACTTCAGTTGAGAGAAGTAATCTCTCAGATATCAAGGTGCTTAAAGGTGCTTGGCACAACTCTAATAGTTTGTCAGTAGACTGATGTTGGTTTAAATGGAAAGTGGATGGATCAAGCCCATTGGGATCCATATCAGTTAAGTGAATATTGCTGTAAAACAAGGAGAGAGAACATGCAACAATGCTATGAATAGTCTACCCCCACCACTAGCTACCACTAAAACATTGGGGATTATTGCATTCAACATCAGCTGCATCTTCTGTCTCCAAATAGCAAACTATGCCAGGGTACTCAGAGAAACCTGGTCATGAAAACTTATCCCAAACATCTACTATATGATTGTTTCATTTTTGTCTGATTATCCCAAACAATAAGCAACTCTCTTCAGCAAGTGTCTGGCAGCATAAAAAACTTTATATTGTCTCCAGCACCATTCCCAGTTACAAATAAGCAAAGGGGATTTCTTCTTTGGTGTGTCCTTTTGCAAAGCAGATTAAAAGTGCCCAGTACTTTGATTTACGCAGGTGATACCTTCACAGATGCATCAGCTGTCCACGTTGTAAACATCTCTTTGCAACTCTCTGGCTAAATGTTTCATAAAAGGGATCTCCATCTCCCCTTTGTTCAGAGGAAAGGTTGTGTGACCTCCTTGAAATAGATTTCAAAATACATTTCATTAAGGTGTACTCCCCACTATAGAGCTGGATCCTTTGAGGTGATCCCTTTCCATCTGCTCTCACAGAAATGAAGGCAACAGAAGCTGCAAGTACTTGGAAGCTAGTGCCCTCCAAATAGATGGATGTCCCCCTTTTAAAGGCCCACTTCCAAGTATTCCTTGTAACTCAGTTAGTTCTCCCTTTTCAAAGTTGTGGGCAACACTTGATGTTGATTAGCCACTAGTGACTAGGAGGATCAAAGGTTTTTCAATAAAAAAACACCCTGAATTTTCATTTAATCCCACAATAGGAAGGGATGTCTTGGCTTATAAAATTTATGCTATGCTATTGTGTGTGTCGTGTTGCACAATATCATCCCTAAGTGTATTGACCTCCATCCAAAAGCAGTTTGATCTACTCTCACCATTCCTATCTGTTCAGCTAGGCTGTTCAGAAAAATAGTCTAAATATTATTGTTGTTCTTCTAATGTTTTAGCTCAGGTTTTTTCATCAGCCATTTCCACTTGGCCACTTCACCTATCTAATATATTTGCCCTCTCTGTTTTGGGGTTTTTTTTCTGTCTAAACTAAGTGATGCTATCTTGGAGTTTTCTCAGAAGAAATATTCAGTCTGTACCTGCTCCATGAGATCATTTCTGAACATGCATAGACAACATCACACTCACTCTTCTAAGGAGTACACCTCAGGGCTTTATGCAATGGCATACACACCACCTGATTTCTCCTGGAAATATTTCTATCTGTCCTTCCTAGGCTTCTTCCCACCTGATGGGTCTCTTTATATATATATCTCTCTCTAGAGATATATATCTACATATCCATCCATCCATCCATCTATGAATGGATGGATGCTTGTATGCAATAGCAGAATAAAGACTTTACACATGGTCTTAGAACACCCATATCTTTGGACTACGTGCCAGACAGCATGTTACTGATTCTCCATTGACTTACCTCAGCAGTCACTCTGAGAAAAGAAACCAGCACTTTGACCCATATATACCTTAGGAGCTAGATTTGTAGATAAATTCAGGCCCTCAAATAGCTGCTATTTCTAAGGAGGCATAAGCACATCTGCCTTTTCACCATTACTGGGTTGCTCAGAGGCCTCATGCAAGCTGCACAGTTCTGGAGGACCCAACGTCATCTCTGTAAACTGTCAGGATACCCCTAGCAGAGCTCAGTCCTGGAGGCATNAGCCTGATGCAAGATGCACAGTTCTGGAGGACCCAACATCATCTCTGAGCAGAGCTCAGTCCTGGAGGCATACCCTAAATACGCCTAACCTCTTACACCCATAAAGATGACCAGGTGCAGACAAATAGTCAGTGAAGGGCACTATGAAAATAACTGGGAGCACTGATGGAAAATTTCTGAATATAAATGGGGAAAAGGGAGGGAATGAGAGAACTCAATTTATAGGAAAGTTTGCTCTGGCAGCTTAGCTGACAGGATACATAGCTCAGGAGAAAGAGGCACCTTTTTCTGCCAATACTTCTCTGTACTAACTCATCTTGATTTGGGGTTTCTTGCATAAATAGCACAGGAATCACCCAGCTCTCTTACTGCTTGGGTGATGCCAACTTGGACGTGTGGCAGAAGCCAGGATATTTAGAGATTTGGCACTGCTCTGCCCATTCAAACAAAACTTAACTCCCTTTTTACAAATCCAGACTACCTGTAGGGTTTTGAGCTCAGTTACCATAAGAAAAAAATATGTAGAAAATTGAGTTTACCTGGAGGTGATGTGACAGTGAACACAAGTTTCCAGTTTGTGCCTGAACTGGAGACAGCCAGGCTGGAGAAGCTTGCACATCCATCTATGACCTGCACTTGGGTGAGCCCTACAGTGTAATAAAAAATTTTATTGCAATTAATAGCATCCAGATAAGTACCACTTAACCCTTCAGAAAGTCCTTGTGACTTTAAAGGGACTTCAGAAAGCTTAAATTTGGTGTTCTTCCTAATCATAAACTTTTTGTCTGATCCCAAAACTTTCACATAGGGTAAGGTCTTCACACTTACTTGGACACCAAATTCCTGATGAACTGGAGAACCTTAGCTTCTGAATTTAAGTTCCTTGAGTTCATTGTGAAATTATATTTGCTGTGCACATCTACAGCATTGGGGTGTGACATGATACAGGTGTTGAGGGTATAGAGCAGAGGTAATGAGATATATAGAGGCACTAGAAAGTTCCAGATGCTCATCTTTTTAGTCTAACTCATGTCTTGTGTGACTAAGATGTTACCAAATTTAGAGGAGTATTAGTGAAAGATTATTTTCTGTCCTAAAGTATTGGTGTCAAGGAGCCAGTCACAGCAACTAAAAGAGCTGAGATGTTTCACCTCATTGTTTGGGCACATGGCCTCCTGTACTGCCATTAAATCATTTTAAGCTTTTCTCCAACATCCTCAGACACTTTGGAAGAAATTTGGTCATAAAAAGTGCCTGTGGTGACTGCCTTGTAGTCATGTAGGAAACACTTTCAGCTAGAAACCTGTCAGGAGTAAGCTCCATGGGGAGCATTAAAATGAAACCTGGGAGAGTCTGCTTCACCACCATCTACTTCTTCATTCTGAACCAACATTTACATTTGCCATTGCTTTTATTTTTGTAGGTTCTTTTAAAAAGTCATCATTTACTTTGCATCTGGATCTCCAATTTATTGTGTTTCTCTGAGCACCAGCCAAGCCCTGGTCTTTCAGCAATGCTGACCAGGTCTGGGCTTCACTCAGGCTCTTGGGGTGAGAAGGGTAAAATCCTAAAGACTGACAACATTCAAAGTGTTGGTTCAGGTGGGGGTGAGAATTCAGAAATTCTTAGGATGCTGGACTTGTGCCAGCGATCACAAAGACGGACTTTTTCCTGCTCAAAGACAACACATAATAACTATGTGCTTTATGAAGCAGGTGGTTTGACATTTTATTGCAGTTAAGCAGCACAGGTGAAGGTTTATAAAGTCTGAATGTGAGGACATTTACATTCTGCCATCCCTGTGTCCCGGATATTGAACAAAGTGGTGAAGTAGAAAACATCTTTATGAAACATTTTGCAATCCCAACTGCATAGGAATGTTCAGCAGGTGGGGACAAGGATTTTGATGGTAGGACAGACTGCGGGACAAATAATCTCTGCTTTTATCCCATTTCTTTCTGCCTAACACTGATATGACATTCCCAGGATCTGTTCTTTGGCACTGAAGAACTGATACGTCCTGGACAAACCTTTTAAACTCTTACAGACTCCCAACAGAGATGTAGCAATGCAACTGTCTACTGAGATTACTTCCTTGCTGTGTTGATTTCTGAACCACGGCCAGATGTTGTCTAAGACAAGGCCCTGGGCAAAAGTATGCCACATTTTAATGATCTTGTAATAGAAATGATAAAGTTTCCCCTCTCCATGATCTGGTACTATTTAATTTACTATTATCCCAGTTAGTTTTGTCTACATGTATGTTTTTCTGTTTCTGTACATCATCTAGCACACCAGACCCCCAATTTCATGGTGAGTCTCCAGAACCAGCTGTGATGTATAAATAAGCAGTAATTTATACTCTGAATAGACTTGGTGAAGATGTGGGAATCCAGATTTCTCTAATTGCTCCACCCTGATCCTGATTTATCTACTATGCATTACAATTCTCCTTATGACAGTATCTGCCCAGACTACTAAGACTCTTCTTGGCTGTGATACTCACTGTCATGCTGCTTTTATAGAGGATCTTGTAAGCTGTGTTCAAATACTTTATAATTGCCATTTCTAGTCTATGATGAAGCCTGAAGTACTGTACTGTACTTCTCAACAGAGACTATCTCAGCTTTCGGGCACATATGCTTCAAAGCTCAGAATATTACAGATATAGATGGGAGTCTTCACAAAGATCTCTCAGGCAAGCTGGTATTTAACGTAGAAGCAAGCTAATTTGGAGCTAAACTACTTTCCACGAGGCAGTTTGGCTGCTGTCAGATGAAGCAGCCTCAATGTGCTAGGCAGGACCCATTTCGATTAAATGCTGCTTTCATATGCTTCAAAAGACGAGTGCAATAAGGACGTTTGTCAAAGGAAAAACTGCAGCAAACTATTACATGCAGAACATCTGTACTACACAGTTCATTCTTTGCTGGAGTTTATTGACTATTAATTTGATGCATGAATCTTTTAAAGAATGTGAAGTGCATTTCTCTGCAGTGACTTTTCTTTCTCTTTTTCCCTCCTCTTTTTCTCCTTCCTCTCTTTCTTTCTTTTTCTCCTCTTTCTTTTCTGTCTTTTTGTCTTTTTCTCATTCTTTCCCCTTCCTTGACTCTTTCCTTTTAGATTAACTTCAATTCTAAATTAGAATGAAAGCTGTCATTTTCTTCTTTTCCTCTGTTCTTCCTTCTTTCCTTGCTTCTGCCCTTCCACACATTCATTCCCTCCCTCCCTCTCTTCCTTCTTCCGACCCTCCCTCTACTTTCTTCCTTCCTTCCTCCTACTGTTAGCCAGTAGCTGATCCTATGTTCTGTGGTTCATCTAGACCCATGTTTTTAAACCTATGATGTGAACTGCCCTGACAAGGCAAGAGAAATGTCAGAAAAGACCAAAGGATTTGTCTAACCTTTAAACCTGGAACTATGATACGGTGGGAAGAATTTCTAATTAACAGAACCATGGACTGAGAGGGTGAGAAGCTCTGATCTACAGCACAAGTGTCACTTATTTTCTTCAAATTTGAACTTTTCAAGTCAAAGTTAACACAGAAATAGTTTTACTTCAAACAAAACACTTTCCCTGCAATAGGAAACCTCACTCCTCAATGTGTGAGCTGTTTGCTTACATCCAAAGATTTTAACAATGAAAATTAGGATGCTTTATAATCAATGTCATTTCCACTCTCTAGTTTACAAGTATATGATTACCCACAGGTTTTTGGGTTCAGAACTGTACTTAAGATTTTGTCTCTAAGCATGTTCATAGCCTCAATAACCTCAAGGGAAATACTCACATGCTTAGAGTTAATCATGAGCTCAGGTCTTTCGATAAATGAGGACCAGAAGGGAAACATTTAGATCCCTCATGAAAAATATTTTCATGTGAAAGTATGCTAATTACAAACAATAGGAACTTGTTTCTTTCTTTACTTGGCCAGATCCTTTGCTGGGACAAACAGGCTTAAGGCGATTGCCCCAATGAACATTAGCTAAAAATTAAGTATTAGGATTTCTAATTCTTCCTTCTTTTCTTTTTTAATCTATGTCTTTTCAAGAAAAACTACTGGTTATACTCCTTTTAAGATGATAGAGCATGAAATTACTTTTTATAAGCTTCTCTTTCTCTACTGTATGAATGGGCAGTTCACCAAACTCTTACTGCAACCTTCTTTTCTCAGCCCAGACACTAGTTTACAAACCCAGTATTTCTCAGAGAAAACTGTTAACTTTGTCACCATCACCCTGCATAGCTGCTTTGCCATAACCCTTGCTGTAAGAAAACACATCCAAACCTTTTAGCACAGCCTCAGAGGACCCTTTGAGGTGAGCTGATACAACCCAGGGTTCTGAAGGAGGCCCCAGCTTGTCAACTCTTTGACCCTGTCAGAAAGAACAGAAAAGAAGAATTAAGGTCTCATCTCCTTAACGAGAGGAAAGAAAGCTTTGATGGTTTTAACAGTAGCAATACTTTTTGAATGTCCAATGAGAGGACAGTTTACATCAACTTGTCACATGATACAAATGTCAGAAATCTCACCATAGCTCTTTAGGGTGAGTTTAATCTGCCAGAACCAGTTCTGGCAACTTCAGGTCTGTTATAATAAAGTCTGTGGTCACATTCACATCAACTATGAGAAGCAGCTAATTTTGGACTTAGTGGCTTCTGTGGCATCTAACAGAATCACAGCATGGTTGAGGTTAGAGGGGACCTCTTGGGGACGTTTGGTCCAATACTTTGCTGAAGCAGGACCATGTAGAAGGGGTTGCCCAGGACTATATCCAGATAGCTTTTGAATATTTCCAAGGTTGGTGACTACACAATCAAGGAGGCTGGGTAGATTCAGTCTGTTTATTTAATCAGGTTGGAGACTTAAGTTCCTCGTACACTCAGTGAAAGAAATTCATTTTGATACCTCAATTATCCAGCCATAATAGGTGGGCAGGATCTAGATCCAATAGTCTCTCTCTCTCTAAAAATATTTGATTTTAAAAAATTATTTTCTCAAATCAAGTAGAAAACCTGAATCATGTCTGCAGAAGGAAGTGGAAGGAAGATTCAATTTCTGAGGTATAAATTTTGTGCAACATTTCAGGTAGCCAGCGATGTTTGCCATCCAGCAGAGTTGGCTTGTGGAAAGACCTTACTTTTCTACAGGGGCTGGAAGCCAAACAGTATATTCCACATCCTACAATGCAACAAGATGGCAGTGTGTAGAGAACTGAAGTGACACAGAAAGAAGATGACATTTTTGTGCCTCAAAGTAGTAAAATCAGTCTCATAACTAAAGGATATACAGAGCTGGTTTTATTGTAAAGCAACTTTGTATGAAGAGACATGTCCAGAAAACTGCACACATTGATACTATGACACAAATCCAACCCTCATGGAGAAAGCTGAAAAATATGAAGAGTTCATTCTGGAAGAAGTTGCCCAAATACCAATGACTGCTTATTGATACAGCTTTCCTTTGTCATGTTTATTCATAGAGCTGTCCTATGCATATTTAGGTCTACTTCACAGCTTTTAGATTGCTTGGAAATGTCAAAATCTTAGCTATTAAAAGAAATATCCACCCACAGAGGGACAAATGCTACCTTCTTGTCCAGGAAAATGATTTTTGGCTGTACAGGAAGAGGCTTCTCGATTTCTCCATCTGAGGGCTGCACCTGAACAACAATCTTGTAGGGCCTCACATACAAGCATGTTCCTGGATGTTGTCTGCTTCCATTTCTTTGGCATGCAAAAGAATGTTAAAAAAAAAAAAGAGGAAAGAAAAAGTATCAGAAAATGAAAACACCCAAATAACAACACCAAAGAAATAAGAAATCCTTTTGGCTTTTTTAATCCGCAGTTTGCAGATGGGAATCAGAGAAATGAACAAAATTATTTCCCTGGTATCACATGTGTCAGAAACAAGGATTTTAAGAATCCAGAAACCCAGTGCCTTAGCTCCAAAGTCTTCACTGAGGTGCACTGATAGCAGTGGAGGCTGCAAGTTGCTCTATAGAAGCACAGCACTTTACTGGGCTTTGCTGCTTTTCTTTACTCTGCTGTACCTGTGTTCTTACCCTCTATTGTCTGTGAAGTCTGTGTACTGAAATATAGCCATCTACAGACACCCCATTTGAAAGACATTAGTTTTTCCAAGACTGAAAATTAAATTAGAGCATCCCAGGAGAAGGCTTTTGCATTTGAATAAGGAATCAACACTTTATTCTGAGCCTGTATCATCTCATTCCCTCTCCCAGTGCCTTGTGTCATTTAGTATCTCATATATATATAATTTATATATACATAAACCCCTTTCATCTGCAATTGCAGTGAAGTGGCTGGGGGTTTGGTATTGTCTTGAAATGAAAGTAGAAAAGCTATTCATTCATCTCTAGTGCTTGCTTAAAGGTGTTTACAAACAGAAGATATATGGAGCATAAGTTTCCTTTGGTTCAACTCAGTTTTTTGTTTTATTTTGTGTTAATTTGTTGGGGGTTTTATGTGTGTGTTTCTTTTTTCTTTTCCTTTTTTTTTTTTTCAGGATGTTACTATGCATTATAAACCAGAAACTGTACTGCAGCTGATGGGAAACACTGGGCTGAACCACAGGCACCAGGAAGATCAACCAAGGGTTTAAGAAGATCTGCAGTCTCAAGAGCTAGCTCAAGGATTTAAGTTCCACTTCTTGGTTCCTTTTCTTTTTTTTGTGAGCAGGAAAGTTTGAAAGGCAGGTTTATTGAATTTCGTGTTGAAGTCGCCAGTGAAATTCATGTTAAAGTCACCAGTGTGTTCTTTGGTGCTCTTATCCACCTCCTTCCATAAATGTGCACTGAAACTCACTACAGGATCACCAAACCACTGATGGTTTTATAGCAGATGTCTGCACTTTCTGAGCTTCCTGACTCCAGCTGAGTCCAGACAAGGTCAGCTGAGTTTTGGCATGGGTTCTGCAAGACCAAAATTGTTTCTTTTCTCTCTCTAGTTTCTTTAAAACTTCCAACAGTAAAAAGACACCATTAAAAGTCATCTAGTCCAGCCATCTTGCAGTGAATGGGGACAGCTTCAACTACATCAGGTTGCTCGGAGCCCCATCCAACCTGATCTGGAATGTTTCCAGGGATGGGGATTCTACCACCTCTCTGAACAACACAGGCCAGTCTTTCACCACTCTCAGAGTAAAACTGTCTTCCTTCTCTATTGTAAAAATCTCCCCTCTTTTAGTTTAAAACCATCACCCCTTGTCCTCTTGCAACAGGCCCTGCTCAAAAGCCTGTCCCCATCTTTCTCATAAGTTGTCTTTTAGTGCTGAAGGGTACTTAAGGTCTCCTCAGAACCTTCTCTTCTCCAAGATGAACAACCTCATCTCTTTCAGCCTTTCTTCAATAGCACAGGTGTTCCAACCATCTGATCATTGTTGTGGCCTCCTCTGGACCTCCTCCAACAGCTCCAAGTCTTTAATGTTGGTATGCACTGCCCTGACTCCACACTCTGGGCCCTACGAGGTAAAACTGTGCTCACCTCACAATGAGAGGAAAAATGTGGTTGTAGGAGGCAGACGTTCCTACTCCCTAGGGTGAGAAATGGTAAAGAAAACAAAACAAAACAGACATATACATGCATGCTTAAAAATTAATGTCTGCTTGCAGGTGACTTGAATCCAGGTAACACAGCCCAGACCGTGGTCTGTCTGTCCCACATGGTCCAACCTGACTCTTTCTGTGAGGGAGACTCTGCCTTACGGTGTAACCCTGAACACAGACAGTTACCTTCCTGCATCAGCGTGGAGCAGGAGGAAAGAAGGAGCGAAGAGCAGCCAGACGCTCCCCTGGTCATTTGTGCACAAAGGAAAATGTCTTTCCTGGCACAGTGTGGCCATGGGGAGGTGGGGATGGAGAAACATGCCTGTAGGCTAGCACGGATGGGAGCAAGGAGACCTGCCTTCCTCCTGATGGGCATGAAGAACATACTGTTCTGTCACTGCCCTGGAGTGTCCCTCATGCTGGGAAGGAGCAGGCTGGTTTGCAATTTCCTGCTGAGAGCGCTCGATGGGGAGCAGCACATTTGCTCCATCTCTTGCAGCTCTTCTCAACATGGGCACAGCAGGCAAGCAGGCGCTGCTCATGATACCTTAGGCAGCAGGGACACCAGGGTCAGGATCCTGGATCCTTTCACCATCATTTCAACACATGCCTGCAGAACATGCTGAGGCTCTGCAGGGGAGCAAGTATCTGCTCTTTAGTAGCAAGGAAATAAGAGAGCATGGAAAGTAGAGGGTCTACTGTAGGTATTAAGGCAGGATTGAGAAAGCAGCTTGAGAAATTTGGAGCAGAGGGAAAATATCTCCCTGAAATCAAGGAAAGCTTGTGATTTTAATTATGATTACAATAGTATCTATAATAACAACAACAAAACAACAACAGTAATAATAATAGTAGTAATGACCATAGTAATAATGATCATAACTATTATTATCAGTTGACTTCAAGGGGAAAGAGATCAAAATGACCCTGGGACAAGGTCTATACTAGAAAACTAAATAATGCCAAAGAACAAGCCTTGGCACTGACACTTGATCAACTCTACTGTAAACTAACAGTCCAACACAAGCTGTGGTCTAAGACCAGGTCGATTCCCAAATGATCTGGGAGCTAATGCAGTCAGAGAATATTGGTACTTGGCAGTTTGGATGATGCCAACTTGAAATGGTGGGTAAGAGGATTTAATTTCATGGACATGGGCTGATCCGTATCAGCTGGTCTTGGTGCCAGAGAACAGACCCTGGCATATTTGATTTCCTAATAAACATAGACAATGAAACTAATTGGAGAGCTGTCTGGGTATGACTGCAATGCTAATGTGGCATTAGTGTATCTGTGGAAGGGAAAGAAGATTGGGAAGAATTGGGGGAGTAAATAAAAAGTCAAAATAAATCATGGGAAAGCCAATTTTTTTTTCTTATTCTTGAAAAAGTGGTGATCACTGGTGCAGAGAAGACAGGAGACAGGAAAGAAGATGCTGTAATGACAGGAGATAGGCAAGCTGAAGACTTGTGTAAGGCAAAGCACAGATTGGAAGGTCTGTGAGGAATTTAGCATCTTTGGGTGAGAAGTGCTTGCTTAAGTCATGATGAAGTTAGCCAGACACCAGGTAACTATGCCCTCTCAGATGCACTGTTAGAGCTTTGTCTCCCCCTGCAGATCTTATCATGAAGGAATACGAACAGGGAAAGAGAGATATGAGCATCCAGAAGATGTTGAGGAGTCTGAGGTCATTCCTACTTCAAGCAAAAAAGGTATCCGAAGGATGACTTTTATTTCCTCTGATACCCATGTTTTCCCATATTATAGCAAGAAATCAAAGCCAGAGGAAATACACTCCAGTGGAAAGCAGGTTGCCAATTTCCTTGAGAGCAGAGAAACAAAGGATATGTAATATGGATCTTATCTACTTATGAGGACTAAGCTAATGGACTGAACAGGCCCCATGGTGTCAGACATCACTGATGTCCCTTCTTTCATGTAGGCTGAGCCAGTAAGACCAAAATACAAAACCTAGGTACCTAAATGTGTATGTTAGCAGAGAGCTTTGAATGAAGACGTGTGTCTGCTGACCTGGATGTCAGATGTTGTGATGGCAGAAAGCTAACAAGAGAAGGTCTAGTAGGGTGGAGGAGTAACAAGGGGTACTAGAGTGATGGTAAACTGGGGTGAGAAACAAGTAACTGATTTGCTTGTCTGGACAAGGCTGGATAAGAGGAGTGTGCTGCTTTATCTAATCATTGTGAGGGTTTGCCTTCAAAAAGCAAAGATGCTTCTCTTAGGATGTGGAAATTTTGTAGCTATGGAAAGCATCAGGTAACTTGGTTAGACTGAAGAAGTTCGGAAAAAAGGTCGCATGCACATTTTCTTGGAGTTTGTATTAATTAAAATACCCAGTCTTTTTTGACTGATGTCTTCTGACATCAGCTTTTTGGGGGCACTATGACCACCAGGTCTCCATTTCTCCATTAACTAGAGACTGTCCAGACTCCAGATTGCTCCCAGTGCTCACAACTTTCAGGATTTTTTCTCCTCCATATTACAAAGTAATAAGAATAGTCATGGAGCATGAGCACAGCTGTCCAGGAACATACAGACATATCTCCCATATCAGGGCAATCTTCCCCCATTACTCAGACAACCTTTGTTTAACATTTTTCAATCCTAGTGGATCCAAAAGCTGAAAGTAATAAGCTATGTGGTGGATGTAGCTGGTAAAGTACAGATTCTTATGGTCTGGAGTGATAAGACCCCTTAAAAAAAGGAAAACAGGGAGAGTGGAGGGACTTAATAGATCCACTCAAGGGTGAGGTGGGATCACCAGGAGCCTTTAGAATGAGGACAGAGACATCAATCAATCCATCCATCAAATATCCATCCATCCATCAAATACTCCATCAAATAGAAGAGAAGCATCCTCCAAATTCCTCAGTGACTTCCATTAATAGCTGTACAGGGGAAATACCCCTGCTTACAAAGCTGCCTGCTAGTGGTGAGGAGCTAAGCCAGACCTCCTCCCTAGCACACTCCTGAAGTTTACTGTCGGACAAACATCTCTTATTAAATGTAAACAGCATCCCGCCGGAGGTCACAGCCTTGCAGTTGCTCCGTATCCCAAGGTAATACCACTTTAAGCTCCATATAAACTCTTAAACAGTTTCTATCCTAAAACCAGACCGTAGGTGGTACAGTTTTTTACGATATGTTATAATAGTGCAATAAATCTGTTAGCTTAAAATCGAATCTCCGTGGCCTTTTAGAGAAATCATCATTAAATGCAAGGCCCTGTTAATGATGCCATCCCAGTGAAATTGTTTAATCTGCTAGGGGGGTGAAAGGTCACCAAATGAATTTTTTATAATACATCAACTTGACACGCAATAGGGAAAACTGTAATAGATAAAAGCAAAGGAAAAGGGCACTGTCTTCTTCTGATAGGTCAATAGCAGCCAAGAGAGTCACTCATCCACTTTTCCTTCACTACCGTGCTCCTTTTCCATTTAATATGGACACCCAATTAATACCTCAGCACCATAGACAACCTCATTTTAGGTGAATTATAGCAATTTCTTCCCCCTTCTCCGAAATGAAAGTGATCACAATACATCATAGCATTGTGCGAATTAACGTTAATTGATTCGAGTTACCAAGCATTGATGGGCCACTTCTATAAACTGGTCCTTATTGGGAGCTGGAAGGGATGGAGGGAAGATTAGATTGCATCCCCCGTTGCTTTGACGACGGCGGTCACCTGATGGCTTGTTAGACAGTTGTACGCTTCTATTGCTGGCCCCAGTGGGGTCGTCAGTAAACTGGAGTGATGTCCAAACATCATTACATGCTGCTCCGATATTAAAGCAAAGGGATTAGCACCTTATTGCAAGCAACCTGGATTTGTCATTGTGCTGTCGTTATCCAATTTCCAGATGATAATGTGACTGTGGCCTGCGGGCATGAGGTCCTACAGCCAAACCAAGGTGTGTGTGTATATATATATACACACACACACGTATACGTACATATACGTGCACACATCCCCACAAAGACCCAGCAACCCAAGCCATTTAACCCTTCACTTGCCAGATTCCAGCTAACAAAGCCATGTGGAAGAATTTTTCTCCCTTTCCCATCTGATGCAAGGCAGCGGTCAAGAGAGCGATGTGACAGCGAAGCAGGCTGACCTGGGGGCCAACACAGCCGTCACTCACTCAAATGTCATGCCAGACAAGCTGGGCTAATAGAGGTGACAGCTCTCAGGTTTTAAATAAGGTGGAGTAGGGAAAGGATTGGTCCCTCGGAGGCATGGCTGGCAGTTCCTCTCTGCCATGCACTCGTGTGGTGTAAACTGGCTTTTTTACTGCTGGTCCCATCAATTGTAAAGGGGGAAAACGGATCCATATGTGACTTGAGAAAGGCAAGTTTTGTCTGACAACACTGGGTACTGCTGGGATCAGATCTCTTCTCAGGCCCTGAGAGACAATGGGGCCACTCCTGGCTCTTCTACATATGTCCAAACATCCGTAACTTCTAGGGCAACGCCAGGGAATTGAGGAAAGCTTCTCTTGAGCTATCTTTCTAATTTTTAACAGAGATTTAACATAACAAACATTTCCATTTCAAAGACCCACACTGATTGGGGGAATACACAGCAACATATCCCACCTTCCCACCATAGAGACATGGAAAGTCCCATGCTCCTTTTCCTGAATCTCTCCTACCCTCTTCATCTTGCTCCTCTGCTCTCTCCTGCTTTTCTTTCACTTTTCCTACCTCCTGATCTCTTCCCACAAAGGAACCAGTTGGGTTTTGGAAGCTCATTGTCAGAGCAAACTGTGTTCTCCACCATGGTTATGGTGAGGCTAAGATTTCTAATTGCCTGAATCTTCAATTCACAGGTGGGATTATCACATTTTGCATAGTCTTATCATGTACAGTAGGAACTAACAGAAATAGAGTTTAAAAATACATCCCAGGGGGAAAATGTAGTTTGGAAGATTCGTAGTTGCTGACAGATTCTTTACAACCTACACTGGCAGATGGGTTCCAGTCCTGGGTTCCAGCTCAAGAGAGCAGTGCTGAAAGACTGTTGCTATCTGATTTGTGGTGGCAATGGAAACCTCCACGGCTGTTGTTGATGGGAGTGTTTTGGACATTTGTTGAAAAACTTGCAAGGGAAATAACACCTTTGCACAAAGATCATATACAATGGGGCAGACTTTGACTGGTTTGGGGTTTTTTCCCCCCTCATAAACAAACATTCAATGTTATTGTTGTAATTAATAGTAACTTATATTGTTTCTGCTTAAGCTTCAGTTTAATTCCTTTACTGACCATGGATGGGGGCCACAAGACATCTCCTCAGTTTCCCCTCTCTGAATCCAATTTGAAGAAAAATGTTGAAATAGCAGACCTGGGGACTAACACCTCCATAGCTAAACACCTTCAATGGCATCAGCAGCAGCCCTGGTGTCACTGTGCCCTCCTGGCACCACCAACATCCTGACAGTTCAGTTTCTGTGATAAATTCCTGTTCCTGGATTTTCTGCTGAAAAAAAGGCTTTGTGATAAAAACACTTCATTACTGGGAGCCAGAATGACTCCACACAAACTCTTTTCTCATAGAAGCCATCTTCACCATCTTCAGTGCAGAAAGATCTGAGCTTCAGAGCTCATGATGAGCATCCAGCTCTTGTTGACAGATCTCAGTTTCCTAGTTGGAAAAGAATTATGGATTGAGAACAAAATAGTGAAATCCATCCCAGTTCCTAAAGTGCAATGTGATTACACAGCTTTACACAACATAACACTGGTTTGGCATGTAGTAGCCTCCACTTTATTCTCATGAAGGTTCTTATTCCATTGCTCCTATAAATAGCTCATTACAGAATATCACTCCTATGATTAGAAAACTTCTACATTTTTCATGTGTATTTGAATGAGATTCTGGTCAAAAATGGGCCTCAGCTATTCCCAACCTATTTAAAAAACCCAACAAAACTAAAAGGTCAGAATATAGCTTTAACCATATGGGAAAAAAATATATATATCAGGAAAATAGAATGTTGTTGAATTGGAAATAGTCTTTTTGCAGCTTTTTGCAAGGTTTTTTCAGTTCATTCTCTGAGAAAGATCTTTCTTCTTTTTCCTAAATACAATTTTACTTCTTGATACTTTGCACTCTTTTGTTCTTGTGCTGTCATTTTTCATTAGTGTTTAGAGCTTCCTTTCTGGTATTTACTCTTCCAATATGTTTTCACAGATAGGATGATATGTCCCCTCAGCTTTGCTTTGCCAAGTTAAACAAACCAAACCCTTTATTAAATGATTCTAGTATTCTATTCCTTACATCTTAAAATAAACTCCATTTCCACCATCATCTTCAATATCCTTCCCTGTATCTACTCCAAATGAGCTTGTCTTTTTTGTACATCAACAATCAGAGTGGCACATATAGTGTCCCTATAAATTTCTGCTATATAATTATGTATGCTTAGTCTCAAGGAGATTTTAAGTTTACAGTTTAAGATGCTGAGTATCACCTTTTCCACATCTTCAGGGGTGTGAGGCAGATAAAACCTCGATAGAGTCCAAGTGCTGTGATAGCTGCAGCTCTGAGGTCACAATTTTTAGCATCCTGCCTTTGCCTACCCGCTGAAGGAAAAGTTGAATCCCTACACAGGAAAAAAGAGTTGTCATCTCCCTCTTCTAAAACCCTTTCCAATTCCATACAGCAGTCTGTCTGAAACCTGCACAAAGGTTACCAAACCCCAGCACTTTGGGGTTAGGATGTGTCAGGATTAATATAGTTTGGACCTCTAACCCTGCCTGGCTGGGTATATGTGGTGTGACATTGTGAATTAGTAGTAATTTCTCATTTAGCCCTCTGCCTGAATGAGAAGTCCTTTGATGACTTGCCTCACTTTTATTGCTTGCAGTGAGCTCAAACACCATTATTTCCTACACACTCAGTTTTTCACAAAATATCCCAAATGTAAGTCTGATAAAGAATGACCAATGCCTAAAAATTCCCATTTTCAGCAGGTTAAAGGACCATCAAGAAGGAGCAACATATCCTTTGGTGTTGGGATACGGATTAAATGACCTCTGGATAACTGTCCAGCTTTATGTTTCTGATTTTGCCTAAAGGCATCCAAAAAATCACTCACAACACATTCGCTCTTGTGCTCTCTTATTCTTTCACTTTTATATTGATTCTGATTGCAGGCAAACTTTGCAAAGCCCAGATTTCTCTCTGTTAATACATTGGAGAGACATTCATAGAATGATAAAGCTGTGTGATAGTCACGTCTGTGATTCTCCAGCTGTGCAAGACTAGAGCAGTCAGAGCAATCACCTCTGGTTTTCCCTGACAAACCAATGAGCCGTGCCTGAAGTGGCCCTAACAAAGGAGTTAAGTTAAAATCATGTAAACAAAGCACTTTAAATCATAACAGACAAGTCATTTTTTTAAAGGCTTGGCAATGAGATATAGAGATCCACAGCAAGGTTTCTAAGGCTCCCTTCAGCCTCACTGTCCTGGGCTGCAAAGATGAACACCCAGTCTCTGCTGATCAAAGATCTTTCTGTTGTTATCTTGATGCATGAGGAGCAACCAGTCTGAAGCTGCAGGGAGACTGTCCTGGCAGAAGTGGAGGTTCTGTGTGTACCTGACAGCCTGATTGGACTGTGCACGACTCAGGAGTGAAAATATTTCTCTTTTCCTTCCACAGAAAAATACACTGGAATACTTAGCCTGACTTGCAACCCCCAGCCCCATCATCCTTGCCTCTGCTAGCCTGTAGTGCCAGAGACAGAAAGTGGGGACACTACATGTCCCAGCAGGAAAACCCTGATTTCATTTCATAACTTATCTGTGGCCTTATTGCATCAGAAGTGTCAGCCATGAGTAATTCTAGAAAAGCTATGACTGATGGGGAGCAATAAATAACACTGCCCAAGCAGCAAAGGGCAGATGAGGTCTAAGATGGTCCTATAATCTGGTGATGATAGTATTCTCTTCAACGTATATCCCAACGTATATCCCTGCTGAGACACTGAATCTGTGGCTTTAAGCTAACACTGCTCTTCTCCCCATAATTAACCAGCCTCTTTCCTAGGGAGCTCTGCTGATCCTTGCTGCTTGAACTGCTTTCACAGAGTATGTACAGATGAGAAGACAAACCCCAACTAGGAGAGCAGTGCCCAGTGTAGAGAGGTTGTCATTTGTGCCTGAAAAAAGGCAGCCACAATGTTCCCTGCCTGGCACACAGAAGAGGGTGGTCATCTCCTTTATGTAACATGTAAAAAAAAAAGAATCAAACAACCAAAACCAAACAAGAAAACAAACCCAAGATAACCTCTGGTTACAGACCAGTGTCCTTATTGCCAGTACTTCACTACCATAAGCCACACAGTGCCTAGTAGAAAAGATGTGTGTGTGAATAGTAGTTTATATCACTAACAGTCAACAGACATCAGGATGGTACAGGGGTCAGTGGTGAATGTTGGAGGATATGGTATTAATTAGAGAGAGTAAGTCATAGACAAATCCAATTTCTTTCTTGCATAGATGGAATATGCTTATATTTGGGTAAGGCTCAGTAGTGCACAACATTAAAAAATAACATTATGCAATATCAAGAGAATACACACTAAGGTTACCAAACATCAAATCCCATGGCCCCTATTAAAAACAGATGGGATATTACCTTTTTCATATTTCCCATATGCTTTTAATACAGATTGAGGATCTGAGGCTGAAATACACTGCTGTCTGCTCCCTTCCCAGCCCTGCTCCTCACAGCCTTCTCTGCAGATAAGGACTGACATCTGGACTATGCAAATAGTGGCTGCAAGAGGCTAAAAAGAGCAAGACAGGGTCAGAGGAAGGAGGGACAGAAAGGGTTATTTGTTGCTGTGGAGAAGCGGGAATAAATGACCTTCACAAACTGAATCTTGGTACAGAATATCAATAAAAAATCAATGTATACAGAACTGACCAAAAGTAGGTAACTGACAGAGCTCAAAAGGTGGCTCCCACTGGGAAATCAATATAAAGTAAAGGAGTGTCCTGTGGTGTTCTGTCAAAATCAGCTGCAGACCTGATGCAAAGTCTGCACTGAGATACAAATATAAAACCACTGCTAATAAAAGGCATGGAAGGATTGGTGGACTGATAATTTATGGAGAGAAAAGTCAAACATGGACACCTAGGTCATGTGGTGTGTAGGATCTGGGCGAACAAACTGAGTACATTGGGTCCTGGAAAGCAGGAACTGAAAATAAACTAGAAACCACGATGTGCAA
This sequence comes from Chloroceryle aenea, assembly GCA_013399075.1. Classification (NCBI taxonomy): domain Eukaryota; kingdom Metazoa; phylum Chordata; class Aves; order Coraciiformes; family Cerylidae; genus Chloroceryle; species Chloroceryle aenea. Next base: position 1,918,055 of record VWZY01004273.1, read on the forward strand.
ACAGGTGAATGAGCTCTCCTGTCTCTGTGGAAAAATAGTCAAATGGGATCATTGAATTCTGCCAGTAGAAAATGGGATTTAATACCACTTTTGCATATGGCACTGATCTCATAGAATCATAGTCACAGAATCAAAGAATAACAGATTGGAAGGGATGTCGAGAATCATCTGGCCCAACCTTTCTTGGCAAAAGCATTGTCTAGGCAAGACAGCCCAGCAACCCATCCAGATGAATTTTACAAGTGTCCAATGTTGCAGAATCCAACAGAAAGGGAAACTGTTGGCTTTTCAGACATGTACACTTCAAAAAGGATTCAGAAAACAGAAAAAGGAAAGGAAAGAAAATCTCACCAGAACTCAAACCTTTCAATTTATTAAAAAGCAGACAGCTAAGTGATTTCATCACACAGGGGGTATCTCAAGGAGGAAGAAGAGTCAATGCCCAGAAACTCACTGATGTAACAATGAGGGGAAAAAAACAGAAACTCTCATGGGAAGATGGAGAGAGAAGCTGACAAGAGAAAGTGGGCATAGACTTGTAACAACAAAAATAGGGAGATCATCCAACAGGTAGACACTGATTTAGATATTACTGGATGTATCCAGGTCTTGTATCTTCAAGATCAGGTGGTTTTCTAGAATTTTAGCCAATAAGAAAGGTCAATGATGAGGTATCAAAGTAAACAGCAGTGGCCTGTTTCATGCATGAAGTATAAGATTAAATAGATTTTTCTGGACTTAAATTTTAAAAGTATATGAATCACAGAATCATTGGAGTTAGAAGGGACCTCTAGAGATCATCTAGTACAAACCCCCACCAAAGCAGGTTTTCCTAGAGCACGTCAGAGAGGTTTGCATCCAGATGGGTTTTAACTAACACCAGAGAAGGAGACTAATCAAGGTGTGGTGAAGCTAGCTAAGGCAACAACCTGTCTTCAATAATCATTTCTGATGCTGCATCAATTTATAAACATTCATAGATTTAATTGTTTAAAATTTATGTGCTGCTATAGTTTGAATTTCTTTAGAAACATTGACTTTACCCAATACTTTATGGTTTCAAGACACATTTCCAGGATCTCTCTTCCTTGTTTAAAGCATCATGGACATCTCTGCACTACAGATTCATGAGCACCAAGAGAATAACTTGGTAATTCACACTCAGAAGCCCAGCTAGTACTTGGGCATGGCTCTGTTATGGAAAAATTATAATGTATTTCAGCATGGTTAGTCATATTTTAGTCAACAGAGAATTTACTCCCTATCTTAATAAAAGGATAAAGTAGTTAAATTGCCACATTACACTTAAATCTGTATCTGCTGATAGTGCATCTGATACTTACCTATTGTTCTCTTCTGCTTGAAACAGGGAGGCAGACTGGGTCACCATCAAGGTATCAACTGGCAAGCCAAGGCATCTCTGAAGGTCTCCAGTCTGATGAGTGTTGATAATTGTTCTGGCCAAACCCTTTAAGCTGTCGCTTGTCATCTCATTTCTTGGATGGTCTGGTGGATCACCAAGTTCAATGATGAGCACTTTTGATGCACCAGCAGTACCAGATGGCTGCAGAACTCGGGTGCTTACTGTTCCTCTGCCCATTTTCTGTGATCTATTGGTGCTATGAAAGGCTGTGCAAAATGCCATGTTAGGGCAGTGGTATTTTTTTTTGCTATCACTGATTGCCATCACCTTCAACATGCTTTCACCTCCCAGCACATGATGGACTACTCTGACTTGGTCATGACCAACCTTCAAGAAATCAGCTAATTGACGTATTATCATTGACTCATCCTCTTTCCCAACAGCCTCTGTTACAGTGAAAGCCACAAGAAGGGAAAGGCCAGCAACTATTTCCACAGGTTCTTTCTCATGAAGGAGAACATAGAGAAGATTTTCCTCAAAGCTAAAGTAATTGGCTCCTGCCCCTTCATTCAGTGAAAAAGAAGATGGGGCTGGAGAGACATATTTCCCTTGAATAAAAACACGAAGGCTGAGTGGTTCTTTATAGAATATAGCTAGAGGAAGTCTGGTTGTGTTTTGGCCACTGAGAAGGTAGAGTCTGAAAGTCAGAGGTGCTAGGTCGGGGAAGCAAATTGTAGTGAGTTTGGTGGATGGCAACACAGAAAAGAAAGTAGAGACATTCTCTGCAGGATGACACAATATATGTGAAGTCACATCACTGAAGGTATCCATAAAGCCATCAGTCACTGCTACCACTGGAAACAGTCTCTGGATCACTATACTGGGGTCCAAATTTTCTAGGATGACAAGTGCATGATCTGTCTGCTTGCAGAAGTAGCCTGGTACTGAAGTCTTCAAGATGCACTTGCTGTCATCTCTGTAAATTCCTGGAAGAGAACAGAGGAAGTTGAAGAAAGAAGAAAAAGGTTAATTGTTTTGGACATCTCAACATTTTGTGTCATAGCTGCTTATTTTCCCATTCAGTGCTCAAAGCCACTTTTGCTGGTGCCTGGACACTAAAGGATATTAGACAAGTAGAAGCCATATCTACCTCAAGATGTAACTGAGCTGAAAATGGTTGAAGACTACTAATGAATGACAGAAAAGCATCACATATACTTACCTTGTTCCTAGATGTCCCTACTTGTGTAGGGAGGTTGGACCAGATGACCTCTGGAGGTCACTTCCAGCCTGAAAGATTCTGTGATTCTATGATTCTTCCTAGATAACAAATTATGGCCACTGTTGAAAGAGCATGTACACTAGATAGAACTTGGGTCTGACGCTGCACTAGTTCCCTACATCCTGTGTCTTCTCCTAATTCTAAGCTTGTAGTAGGGTAACAAATCAGGGCATGGCTACAGTTCTATGCATTGATAATTTAACTCTGCACAAAACCATCTCATCCCAGCCAGAGGGGCTGTATCTCAAAAAACTAGAAAGGGCCAGAACACCATTAATCTACAGCCTCACCAAGATTGAGAGCTGGAAGAAACCATCAGATTCAGAAAACTATGAAGAGCCTTACATATGCTCTGAGTGTCTAAACTCCCACTGAAGTCAGTGGAGATCTAAAGGTTAAATCATTTACCCACAGGCAGCCATCTAATATTTCATGGGATGACCTGAGGTATTTGAGACATGTGACACAGGATCTACAGAAGGTCTATGCCCTGCTGATATCACACATGATCCATGGGAGTGCAAAAGCCAAGTTAGATAACACTTCAGGTATTCTTTCACCGAATATAACGGGAGCTAAGACACTTCCACGTATGTCAGGTTCTGCCACCAAACACCATCCTAAAAAGGCTGTGGAGAAAAGTCAAGAAAATCCTCTTCAGAAAGCCTCTGTATAGAAGAGATGCAATCCATACAGTCTTAGGAGTTAGGATATACTCCATCTGACCAAATATACGTCTCTGTTTTAAGATGAGAGAAATTGTGCCTCAGGCTGTAATGATGAGATCATCACTGATTACAAAATGAGAATAAAAGTAAATGAGTTCAGATATGGGCACCAAAACCATAAACATTTCTGCCTGGAGCATCTTAGGAAAAGATGTGTGGTTTTGTTTTTCCTTCCTCTTTTCAAAATAAAATCAAAGTAGGAATTTACTGCTGTAGCCAGCTATAATCCTCCTTCCCTCACCAAGCCTTCCCTAGTTAGTTATGTTCAAAAATGTGTTAGGCAAAAAGCATGGCCAATGTCTAAACTAACCCTGTCCCTCATTCAGCAGCTTTGGGGACGTGCATGCAGATCAGCAGTGCCTGGCACTAATCATAAAAAGAAAGGGACAGCAACATCCAGGAGAGTCACAAACTTTTGGATGCATAAAAGGGCATCCCCCTTACCGAGGAAACATTATGTGAAACTCGCTGCTAAAAGAAAATTACAGACTGCTGGAAAAGAAACAAACCGTGAGAAATCATTCTGGGGTCTGCCTATAGTTGCATCTTGATGCCTGGATCCAGTGGACGTTTACCTATTATTTATTTCAAGGGCATTCCTCATGTGTAGACTGTGGTCTGTGAGAGTTTCCCAGAACGAGCTCTGGCTCTGCACGTCACCGGGGAAAGCAATGAAATTACATAAATGTCAAGCTCTGTTCAGGGAGGACATCCAAGTGAGAGAGGATCTGTGCAAAAGCCCCTATTTTTAGACACCAGCTTACCATTGTCTTTCCCTTTTTCTTGCCTTTCCTTTTATTTTTGCTTCATCAGCGTAAGCACTTTGCTATCGGCATGTGCTGGGGGCAAAGGGAGAGAGAGAGGCAACTCCATTTAGAAGCAGAAGTGGAAACACTGCACTTGGAGACATTCAGTATTGTCCTGGAGCGCTGGGAGGATGCACCCTGCAGCAGGCAGCCAGCCCACAAAGGCTGCTCTCCTGGAAACCACCCCCCCTTCTCCCTTCGGTGTCATTTCTCTTGTCTACAAATGGGATTTGCTGACATTCTGTGATTTCCCAGGACTTTCCTTTGCCCAGCCTGCCTCGCAGGGCGGGTTTGCTTGGCTTCCTGCTCGCACACACACGCGTCGTTCCTCGTCTCCTTCCAAATGGCCTTATCTGCCAGTCACAATTTCTGCAGCCTGCAATTTCGATCACTTTTAAATGAAACCCATGCTGGCCTTAGTAATCATAATGTCATTTACAATTTACCACAAAACACGTTTATTCAGTTAGTAGCACATTGGAGAAAGAGAACTCCATATGAACTCATCGCTGAAGCCCTAATCTGATTATTTCCTCATGAAAATCCAAGCAGGGGTGCTTGTAAGAGGGGTCTGAGAGGAGAAGGAAAAAGTGAGTCCTGGCCACAGCTGACTCTCATAATCAATGGGAATAGATAAGTGACGTGGTGTGTCAGCTAATCTGCCCCGGGGCTTTCCTCTCAAAAAGGCCAGAGTGGACAGGACTTAATAAATACTGAGTGACCACCGAATATTGAGCTGACATGTGCTATTTACGTTGGAGATGAACAATAACAGTGATAAATTCCAGAAGCATCCCCCTGCAATGGGTGAAATCAGATTAAACAGGTTCTATTTGTATGCGCGTGTATCTTTGCACACACACGTGTGTGAGAGGGAGGAAAAAAAACACGGGGGGGAAAGAACGAGAAACCTGGCACGTGTGAGTCATCTGGAAACCTTACAAATGGGTGGGAAAGATGGAGAAGACACTCATATCTGTAGCAAAGTATGCATGAGTGTGGCTGAACATCACACCAGAACATGCACCTGAGCAGAGGAAGAGTGTTGGGTGCATGCACAGGGACAGGAGTCCTGTGTGTCTTGCTCAGTGCAAGAAAACTCAGCAGTAATACATGGAGGGGGTGTGTTTACCCTGGGCAGATGTTTCCTCAGCCTCAGAGAGCAGACTTGGCTTTCTGCAGGTTCCCCTAGCATCCAGTCAAGTTTATTATTTAATTATATACATGCACGCCCACACATGGACGCACAAACATATATATCTGTATGAGATTTTAGCACTCAGGTTGCTTCTAGGGCTCCTGACAAATATTAACTTTGTGTCAATATTTGTCCTTCCTGTCGTGAAATGAGGATTTTCCACCTCATTTCACATTTGAAAAGAAAAATGCGCCGAGGGGGGCCTTTTTGCTTAGGAAAAAAACCACCACCAACAACAACATCTCATATCCTTTATTTAGAAAAATGGAGCAGGAGGCAAGGAGAGAAGAGTATTTTTTAAATAGATGTTTTGACTTAAAGGCACACAGAGGCCTTTGCAAGTCTCCTGCCTTTTCCCTAGTTCCTAACGCCAAATAAAATATAATAAAATAAATTCTACATTTAAAATTGAATGAAATACATCAGCATTAATGATTTTCCCCTTCAGGTTAACAACTTCATTTCCTTCAATAATTTTTACCCATTTCATGATAGATTTCACAATTCATGGTACAAGGAAATGTTTGGGGGTTTTTGGGTTTTTTTGACGGAAACAAAAAGCAACACCAGTTCTTTATCAAAATAAAATAAATCTCCTGCAATTTTCTTTCCATCTGACTGGATTTGACACTCAGTTATTTCTAATTTAACTACAATTATAGTTACAAAAATATAAAAGCACATAGGGGAGGAATGGGGAGGGGAAGAGATAAATGGGGCACTGTTTAGAAATTGCAATTCCTTGGCCTTGGGCTAGCCAGCACATATCTTTGCTGAGGGGGAAATATTCATCAGCATTAACTGTTCCTTTTGACCTACTGACATTCAAATGTGAAATAATAAAAAAAAAAGGACCCAGCAGTAGGACCATAGAATTCTAGAGAAGGTAAATTCTTCTGAGGTCAGTTGGTTTTTCTATAGAAAATATTTGGGTTTTTCATTTCTTGAGTTCAGATGTTCCTTGTGAATAATTTCTACCCCCATTCTCCTGTCTAATCCCTGTGTTGGACCCACACCCATAGGAAGGCATGGTGTATTTGTGTGCCTACATATATGATGCACACACATACTCATAGCAGGGATCATGTAAATACAAATGGAGTAATTGTTTTAGGCTGTTAATTCTTTCTTTTAAAGAAAAAGATTTTAGAAGGAAATGCATCTCATAAGATCACACTGTGTGAGTTTTTATGCTCTCTTGTTTATCTTTCCTCCTTAAAAAATTTCAGTCACATTTGTGACAAAATTTCAGTGACATTTGGCCAATTTCAGTCACATCTGTGGACTCAAAGATGCCATGTTTCTAGAAGTTTTGTAAAAGTAGGTGCCCAGGTAGAGAAAAGACAATTAGTGTTTCCAGTGAAGAAAAGTCTGTAGTATAACCTCGCTCCTATTATGCATCATAGGATCTGCATTGACCCTTCCCTTTCACATACAAATCCATAGAAAAACAGGTGTAGGATGTGAAATATCCATCCTTGCATTCATTGTTTGCATCTATAATGCAGCCACACACATTGCTAGTGTTTATTCATCATGAAATGAGACATTATTTGGATCTTTCACAGGGTTATATATTTTTATGCTAGCACCAACTCTTCAGAGCTCCCCCACACCTGAAAGGCAAGATATGTCACAGATGATAGTATAACTTTCCACATTATGAACCAAAATTTACAGTTTTCCAGTTCCCAGAGACTACAGTAATAATTCATTCTTGACCTTAAATGCACAAATCTTAACAAGAGAGACCAGAAGTCCACTGAAGCCCAGATGCTCAGCAACAGTGGTCAAAAAGATCCATCTTGAAAGAGCATGCATATGGCAGTGCTCACCCAAAATGCTCCTCAAGCTTTCAGTGATGTACAGGTCAGGAACCTCTTGAGCCAGAGACATCATCTTTGGTCTGGTTTTGAGAGAACATATCAAACCTGCCTCATAAAACTGCAAGAAGCTGGGGAGGAGAATAACTTCGCAACAAGAATATATCCTGAACCCTCTCAAAGGACGTGGGTCAGTAAATCTGCAGTGCCTTTTAGTGAGGTGGTTGCCCAGTCCAGGCATTGTGTCATGGTTGAATTAAGGAATATTACTTATAGTGACACAGATATTCTCAAATGTCCTGCTGCCACTGCAAGGTGACCACGCCTGGGGACTTCCTGTCTGTCTGTGCCCAGGAGACAAGGCTGGAACTGAGATGCTATGACATTGCATGCATCAAAACTAATGAAATAACCAATGCCAAGGCCAGTTCCTCGTCCCTGAGGCCAACTGGAACTGTACTCCCATAGTGTTAAAGTCACTAATCCTCCAAAAGACAGTGGCCACCTCCAAACTGCCCTTTTGGACTGGTGTCTGACTCATGCTATTTCTGGCAAGTGTCTAGGAATTGTCTTGGACAATGCTGGGCAGCCTGGGACCAAACTGTGCATGGAGCTGATCTCTTGTTGCAGCAGGAGTGACCAGGAAGCTCCAGTATCCATACCCTAGTGCTGCTTGACTCAGTAGAGGTAGACAACTGGCCCATTCCTGTGATTGTCACCACTGGCCCAGAGCAGCTTGCTCATCATTTTATACAACTTAATCAGAATGACATGTTTAGGGAGGATTTTTGACTGAATTATCATTAATGATTAGGGAACCTTCAGTCATCTTAGCCATCCTGACAACACAAAGTTCCCTATAATGCTTACTTAGAGAATAAATCCTGTATGGTAATGAAAGAAGCATTAGCTGACCTTATATTGTGCATGGAGACAATAAGGATTAAACAGCATCATTAGTTTATATACTACATGATTCCGTGAGTGTTCAGAGAGTCTCCCAAAGTGTGGTAAATTAAGCATCTTTAAACTGTAACCCTGAATAAAAGAGAATGCAGGAGTCATTACATTTAACCCAACTGTACTGCAGTCAAGAGTGTGACACAGGTCTGGGGTGAACAGAATGGACCCTCACAGCACAGCATGGAAGGGAGAATTTGGGTCTCCACAGCCTTCCTAAGGGCTATCAATACACAGCTGCAGGTGGAAATAATGGCTCTTTGTACAGTGGCTGGCAAAGTAGGACCCACGACCTGCCTGGTGCTTTTAGATACTCTCATGAAGCAGGTAATACAAACTATTCCCACAAACCTCTTGAAGTCATTAACCATCATTCAAAATGCCAGTAGCTGGGTGTGACAGGGATCCTGTCTCCCAGGATGATGAAAAATGATTAAAAGAGAAAAAAATGCAAAGAGAAATATCTTGTGGTCCAAATTATTTCACCTTCAAAAAACCCATGCTGTTCCACAAGTATCAATTTGCTTCTCACATCACTCCCAAACCTTTTCCTATTTTGTTTCCCCTTAGGATAATCCTGGTTTCCTCTAGGTGTATTTAAAGCCCAGAAGGATTTTTTCTCTCCTCCTGACCAGCAACTCAGTTGATCGAAGCCCGGAGAGTAATCAGACTGAGTAATCAAACTGATACCTGGGGCTCAACATAAAGCGAGGGGCAGTGAACGGCAGAGCCTTTGCCGACACGGTTCCAGTCACCGTCTCTCTGGTCAAGGAATGATAAAACTACCACCATCACCCAAAAGCAGAACAGCAATTTCATCGGATGCCAGACCTAAAAATGAATGTGGCCGTGCCATGCACTGCTCTGAGCTGTGAATATAATGAGTTTTGAATGGGAAGTCCCGGACACAATAAATCTGTGCCATATGTGACCATTTCCTGTGTCAGTTCCTTTCTCATAACCAGTGGAGGCTTCACCCTCCCCCTCTCTTTCCCTTTCATGACCCCACACCAGGGCTCTGAAATCTTTCAGGGTTGCTTATGGGCCCCAGGCCTTTCCACAGCAGTTGCATAAATAAATGAGTTTGACAGCAAACATCATAACGGTTAGCGGTAATGTGTGCTCCACACAAGTGCTTGAGCTACTCACTGGAGAAATGGGGGAGGAAAGAGCTTGTTTTGTTACCACAAACAAAAGTATGTTCTCTGACAAGTGGTGAAAGAATTAGTCAAATAAACTTGAACTCTATTAAGAGCATCGCTGCCAGGTTTTGTTATGGACAGGAAGGTTCTCAGCTTCTCTTTCCCTCCTTGGCCTGCAGTCACTGCAAAGAAAAATCATCCTTTTCTTCTGCAAAAATAAAGTTAGGGGATAAAATGAACTGCCTCGAAATAAAATTTGCAGGGAAATTCACTTTGCTATTATTATTATGATTTCTTCCCAATGAGAACTGTTCTCTAGTCCTGGGAACAGACTCACAAAGAGACTGAGCGATTTTCCATTAGAACTGGGCCAGAAGGAAAACACCAAATACCTGTAGATTTTGGGATTATTCGGGTTAGGATTAATCTTAAAAATGACAATTATTTTTAGAAGACGTAGGTGAAGCACAGAACAGAGCTCACCATTTGCCCTAAAGCTCACCATTTGACCTAAAATTGGTTTTCTTTATTTTTGTTCATTAAGACATCAAACATTTGGACTGAATAGTGAAATTTTCCTAAGTTTCCAGCTTCACCTGAGAAATTATAATATTTTTGGACCATCTAAAATTGTTCTGCAAAACTATTCTATTGAAAAGCCTCTTTATTCCCCCAGATATACCATTGAAACATATTTCAAATATCCCAAATTTAATTAGTACATTAAAAGGGTATCATTTGTTTTTAGAACTTTCATTAAAATTATTAGGAAGCAAGGAAAGTTGGTTTCCCATATCAATGCAGAGAGAACAGAAAGAAAAAAAAAATAGTATTAATATTTTAATCGTAGATATTCAGGTTAGAAATCAGAAAAACATTTTTCTAGGGGAAAAAAAAAATAAATAAAATAGCACAGCCTTAAAATCTGCTTAATAGGAACCTGGTGGAACTACCATTACACAAGAGCTGCTTCTACCTGCTTTTGGATGCACTGTAATTGAGATATCACTCTGCAGCAAATGGATGGGTGAGGTGACTTCTTGAGCTCTCTGCCCATCCTACCCAATGCCTCCAGTATATGTTTATCAACAGCTTTGTCTTCACTTTCATTCTTTCTTTGCCCATATATGTTACAAAAAATAATCTTCTTTTTACCTGCCTTGGATTAAGCCACAGTCCTAGAGCCTGTCATCAGACAGAAATGTTCACAAGCACAAAGTCCCCGTGACATTATTAGGGTGATTTTCAGCAATATTAGTCCTGTATGGTCTATGGAGTTGAATCTTAAAGCAGAAGGATTTCATTACAGGTACAGACAGCTATATTATGCCATGACATATTTATGACAATGAACAGTAATGGGAGGCAAGGATTTTAAACCTTAGAAGTTGAAATTAATCTGAAAGCAGAGCGCAGAATCTGAACACCTATGAAAACATATTGAAGAGCTAAAATTTGAGATACAAAGGCTAGAGTCATTATCTGAGCACATAGAATTGGATTTATCACATTAATTTTAGCTGCCTAAATGTTAAGCATCCAGTCTAAGCTAATTGTCTAGTCTAAGCTGTTCATCTGGACAATAATCATTAGAGAAGGAGAGGAAAGACTTTTAGAGGGTCATTTATTCCTGCTCTCGCTTCTATGGATTATATCACTTTTTGGAGGCATCTGTCTCTAATGGCTATATAAGGAATCTAGACAGCCAGTTTGGGCTGAAGGCCTGTATTTGGACACCCAAAGTGAGGTGAAATGAGCCCAAATCCTCATGATTAAATACCTGGGAAATTCTATCTCTGTACACACCTCTAAACTAAGCATCCTCTCCAGTTATGAAACAGGGGAAAGACAGAAAGAAGGAAGATGAAGCTATTACCATGTCAATCCAGAAAAGAAGAAAGTGAGCTCCCCTATCCCTGACAGAAATCTAAACAGGCTGCAAACAAATCTTTGAGAAAGACCTGGAAAATGCTCAAACTCTGCATTTGGCTCTTGTAGCTACGATGGCTGGATCTAGATACTCCCACCAGTGCTTGGTGTGGTCTCCCTGCAGACCACGGCTCTGTCTGCTCCCAAGCACTACAGGTGACATAGCAAACAGAGACACCGAATAAAATCCTTGGGACACACAGAATTAGAGAATTTATTGCAAAAGAGACATCTGAGCAAACACAAGGAGAGCCTAAAAAACTCATTCCTAACCTCTGGAACAAACAGGGGTGCAGGGAGTGAAGGAGACTGGTTTCAACTACCACTTACAAGAAAAACAAATGTGTCTGTAGGCATAGTCCTGAAATATCATGCCTACATCAAATCTTAGAACAAAATAGGTCAGATTTCTGGATGTCATTCACTTCAATCTCTTGCTCAGAGCAAGGCTAACTACAAAGTTAGATCAGGCTTCTGAAGGCTTTATCACGAATCATAGTATATCTACATTTTAGGCTTTTATGTGTTTGCAAGGACAAAAATCACAGTTTAGAGTATGTCCAGAGAAGCTGCCAGGGTTGAAGATGACTCGAAGAAGATCTGTGATTCTAATGACACTTTTTACTTGACTTCCCTCACTTGAATGATGTTTTGAGCAGCTTTGAGTCTTACTATTGCAAATAGTTGTTCTACTCATGTGTGCTTGTTTTAGGTAGTCCAAAGCCTATCCCTTGTCTCCTCTAAGTCTTCTGGATAGCTCCAAAAGGGAAAGGGTAAGCTTGGAACTGGAGCATCTCTTGCACTTCACCAGAGTGTGCTCTTCATTTTCATATAAACATAAATGAACTCAGAGTCACACTGGTTCTGGTGGTGTGGTATGGTGCCCATGGAGAAAACCAGTACCTACATTGGTGGAGTTCTGCAAACTCCCACCAGTCCTGACTGCCCTGTTCTAACTAGTAGGCTTCACTCTCTTTGCATTTTACTCCAGACTTACTAGTGAGATGCTTGAAATTTCAGACAGCCCTTGGAGTTATTTTGGCCAGGGAGTATATTTAAAACTCATTGTGCCTAATGTTGTCTTTCTACAATTGAGAAGTAATTGAGAAGTAATCACCACCAACGTGAAAATAAATAGACAAGTGAGAGGCAAAATGAAATATGAAGTGGCTAGAAAGGAGTCTGCTCTCTAATGTATTTTTTCAGCTTATTATTGTAAAAGCCCAGAGCAAAATAATAGCTTTGAAGAGTCTTTTGTTAATAGTGGAAAGGTTGTCTTTTTATTTTCCTTAACTTTTTATTTATTAACAATGTTACATGGGGCACTTCCATAAATGATGGCCAGGTTTCAGGTCACAGTGACTTGTTTAGTCTGAAAACATCCCAGCCTGCAATGGAAATCAGAAAAGAGAAGCAACAGCCCATCATATGGTGCTTCAAGGGACCAAAACTGAAGCTCATTTGTTCTCTGCTTTTCCCTGTAATTTCTAGTGGTTGAGCTCACAAAGGTTTGGATGTCTCTGGATAGTTAAAATGCATTCCCAGCAGGCCACTTCCTCAGGTGGTCTACTCGATGACAGCTTGATGCTCAGGCCAATATAAAACAGCTGATGGCTTGACCCTATCTGAGAATAACATAATAAAGCTGCATTCCTATGTGGGGCAATGATTTCATCCTCCAGACTGTTGTGGAAAAAAGATAAATATATATTATTAAGGACACTTACCTTATGCTCAAGCCCTAAAACATGACTGTCATTAACAGTTTTGAGGCTTTGGTGTTGGGGTACTATATATTTATTTATCATTGCTCTGAATAGGTGGCTAAGCATACAAATACTCAACTGCTACAAAACTTCATTCAAAGCTCTCATGTGGGGATACACTGCTGAATGCAGGAAAACAGACAGGTGCATTAAGAAGATTTGTTTCTTTGAGACTATTTGGTGCTTTAACATTGGGGTAAAACAAAACAAAACAAAAACCACCAAAAAAAAAACCAACAACACTGAAACAGTTAAGATAGGCAGAGCAATATAGTATTCCCAAAGGCACCTTAGCTCAGGTATCCTGCTGGTACTTAAATGGATAATCTTCACACATAATAGACTATATGATTTAAGTTTTATGAAGAGAATTACCAGTATGGATAACTGGTATAACTCCAGCATGGTCAGACAGGTGCATAAAAATCACATAAGAATTATTTTCACTTACTTATTCCTTGGCATCAACAATATTGGAATATATTTCATTTTCTGTGTGTATCAACTGAAAAGCTAAATTGGCAGACATTCAGCAGGAACCTGCATGGTACTTTCTGCTGGTTTGGGCCATCAGAGAGTATCTCTTAGCTCCCACAGTGACATGAAGAACCAAGCCAATCTCAAGAGCCTACAAAGAGCCCATCTGTCAGGGTTTCCTCAATCACATCCTCACCTGGCAATCATAGGGGACACCAGACTGAAGCCTTGTAGGTCGCATTTGTGTTCCCCTAACATGGACAAGCTCATCCCAGAGTCAGAGTACACTAAGGACCAAGTACTAAGGACTGAGCACTTAAGACTAATTCATCAGGTAGAAAATTGGTCCAACCCAGTTCTAAATTTGTGTTGCCTAATCAAGACAACTGGGCTATCACCACTCTCCATGAAAGACACAAGAATTCTCTGTATTCATAATTTCCCCAGGGAAGAGCTTTCAGTAGAGATCTCACTTTCCAACCCAAATCCTGCTCAGAAGTATGGAACATTACGTCAAGCACACTTTACCTGTTAACAAAAACAAATTCACATTTTCTTGCACACTCTGTTTCCCCGAGGTCCAAAAAGGGTTAACAATTCTGGCAGCACTGCCACCTGTAACCTGAATACCGAACCAGAAGGATGTGCTGTGGAAAAAATCCCTGTGCTGCCAAGGACATTGAAGGGATGAGGAATATAAGGGAATCTTGACTTTTTTTTTTCCATTTGCTGTCGGTGTCTCCCATGGAACAGCAGCTCAGACACAGAGACCTCAGAAGCAGAGATCTGAATTTAATAAAACTGTCTGGAGGGGAACGGAGGCAGTGAACAGAAGATCATGGAGATAAGAGCACCAGAGATAGGAAGAGAGGAAAAGAAAGAGCATTACAGCTGACTGGTGATGGCCGTGCTCTTTCAGACTCGAATGGGCACAAGTGATGTATTTCTTTAAGAGGTGGGACAACAGTTCATTGTGAAAAGAATATGAGACAAAAATGAGTACTTGTTGGCTAGAACATATACTTCCATGCCACTGTAATGAGGGTAGGCAAAAGGCAAGGAAAGGCAATGATGATGGCAAGGTGCTGCAAGGCAATTAATAGATAAGAGAAGGCAATTAATAAAATACATCTGATTTCACTGCAATTGTGGAGGCTGTTGGAGTGGCCCTCTAATTCAGTACAGCTACACGTATAGTATGCAAGCAGAATTAAGTCCCTGCTTAGGAAAATAACCTTTGTCAAGGTAACAATACATGCCACAGATTAGCAAAATGAGACTGCTTCCCCACCTCTGCAAACTTCTTCCCACTTCTGCTTGGAGAACAAAAGGTAATTGAGGGCCAGGAGGGAGCAGGAGGCTCATCTGATCCCCATTCACATCGACAGCCCTCTCCACCAAGGTACCAAACTGACTTCTTTATAAGGGAGCAAATGCACTGGCAAACCTCCCATCTAGGGATGTTTTTTTCTTTTCCGTAAGATTCTGTTTGCTGTAAAACCTAAACAGACACCAGAGGGAAAATAAATGCAGATACATTTTTAATGCGTACATTTCATTTTCAGAACATGGTGGGCACTTCAGTGCCGGGTGCTGGAACTGCAAGGGGGAATTTATCTGATCAGTCCTTCCGTGTCCCTGCTTCATTGACATGATGTAGTTCTGCCGATTAAAGCTCTGGAATCATAGTTCTGCTTTTTTCCTTCTCTTTCCTACTAAAATTATTGATGTGCTTTGTGCAATGTGTAATTGGCATTATTGTATATGTGCCTAGAGCATGTGCAGAGCTGAAATTGAAATAAATAAGCAAACAAAAATCATACGATAGGAAGTCTCTGATGGTACGGGGGGGGTTGGTGCCATGGCATCGTGAGCTGAAAATAGGATTTGATACTGCTGTGACTGGTTTCGATGGAGTGAGATTTGGTAAGACTAGAAGAAAGGCTGCTGTGATCCTCTAGGCTGACCTCTTCCTTTTATGTAGCACAGACCTTCAGTAAACACTCAGATCAAAGTGTCTCTTAGCATCCTGGGTCTGAGCCTCACTACCCAGGGACTTCACCTGAGCAGTCCTGATTTCCATCACCTGAGGATCTTGCCCAGTATCATACATTTGCTTTCGCTCCCTCTCCTTCTCTCTCTCTCATACAAATGCAGTAGATTTGTTCTTTACATTTAATTTATGCAAGTGTAGCACAGAATACATTTCAGTAACGCCAATTAGATACGCACTAATTTCTTCTCTGTGAAATAGCAGTAAGTAATTAATCAGAATTTTGATCACAACTCAGTTGGCAATTCTAATTGCACTTGCCATTTCCACAGCAAATACAGAATCATTATCTTTTTCGCCTAGTCCTCTCTTCCTAATCAGCCAGGGTGCTAGAAGCAAAACATTTCCAAGAACTAGATATTGTCTCTATCAACCAGCAGCCTTAATACCTTTGGACTGAGGGTTAGTGGGTTCAGTCCATGGCTGTGTTTTATTTCAAGCTTCATCATAATTTTAAAGTGAATAGCTAGTGGCAGGCTGGCTGCTTGCCTGGGGGAGGGGGAATTCTGCCTCATAAAATTATGAGAAAGGATAAAAGCTAGCAGCTCACTCCATTAAAAACCTTCTGGGAGAGCACTAAAGACGCCTGACCTTTGCACAAGCATCCAGCAGGCATCTAAGGGGCATATGGCCATTGATCAGATCTGTATCATCAAAGCCTGCACCGCATCTCGGAGGCACCATAACTACATTTTCACTTCAGGCATTACCAGCCTTGGTACCAGGTAGGATGATCAGGGGAGATCAGTACCCCATGTTTAACAGAAATGTGTTTGCATGGTCATTTAGTGGTCATTCTACTGATCTGGGCAAACTGACAGCGCTGCTCTGGAGCAAGAATACTTTCAGATTATCTGCCTGGAAAGTGTTACGGCCAGAGGTCTATGGTGATAGGAGTCCCCTTTGCTGTGCTCTGAAAAAGCTGACAGTGAGCAGCTCCTCAGATGGCTTGGAGTTGAAAGAGAGCAGGAAGAGAAAGGGAAATACACCATTTAAGTGCCAGGCCCTACAGGGAGCTGAAGGTGTACCTACACTAGATCCAGCCTTCAATCCAGCATGGCACTTTACATTCTCCTGACAGCTACAGGTTTAATAATCAGATTTTTCATATAATTCAAGCCCAGATGGTAATATTGTCAGGTAATCCCAAACTACACACAGTAAATTTGGGAATAAACACCAAAACACAGTTATCAATTCTGTCCACTTGATAACTAACGAAAAGAGGTTTATGAGAAGTGTAAAGACACTCACTTTATGCAAGAAGTCTCTGCACAGGATACGTTGTGAACCAAAATAACTCTGTTTTTACCCTTACATACAATTTGAGCAAGTAACATTAATGAAATCTACCATTTTGAAGACTGCCCAAGCATCACCTGTACTCCCCAAATCTGTCTCCTCCCTGCCCTAGCCAACAGAAATCACTGTAAGAACAAGAGGCATCACTCAGCTCTTTACTTCCTGGGTTTTGGGGTTTTTTTGGTTAATGGTCTTGCTCTTATTCCATATGTGAGAGATCCATAAGAAGGATTTGAGTGGATCTGTAACCTTCCAGACTTCTACTCCCAGACACCAAACCTCTCCCATAAGAATGGGAAATGAGTCTCCACATCAGTGATGCCAATGGGGACTCGAAGGGATAAAACATCTCAGAACCTAGCTATGAACATTGCAGCCAGGAACAACAACGTCTGGGATTTTGGTGAGTTAAATTTCCCTCTTTCACGGAGGACAGGAAAATAGAAACAGAATAAACGTCTGAACTGCCACAGAGACATTTCTTCATCTGGGGTTGGTGTAGGGATGGCATGTTAAACATGCTGCCCGTGATGGAAACTCTCAAAAGCTTTAACCATACATTTTCCAGGCTCAGCTCTACTTCTGGGACACAGGCATTTTCCATCAGCCTTAAAAAGAGGTACACTGAGGCTATGTCTACACTTGCAAAGGCTTATGCCTTAGCCCTGGTACTCAGTCACACATATTTTACATTCCTAGAACAATGCTTGGCATGTTTTTATGTCTAGAGCAACTAAGACTGACCAAAACAGTGTCTAGGAGCTGTCAGAGGGTTAGCATGATTTGTGGCCATCCCAGTTTGGACAGAACCAATCTGGTCTGGAGGATTTTATTAATTATGCAATGGCCACACTAAGAGTTGGCCCCAAGGCTGTAAAGCTGAGTCTGGTTGGGTTGTAGCTTCCCAGAACAAAGGTAGTCATCAGGTTTGAGATCTTTGCAGCCACGCTGTGCAGAGCAGTACCACCATGCTCCCCACTGTTCTTATGACACATATCCCACCTCAAGCAGCTCAGGAGCATGGGAACAGAGTTAAAAATGAGGTAGCCACTAGTAGGTTTTTCCTAAGCAACTATCCATATTCCTATGGAGTCAGAAATTACTCTGCTGACTGTGTAAGCATATAAAGAAGAACCTAAAAGGGCAGAAAAGAACAAAAATCTGTTCGAAATAAATAACACATAGGCCATGAAAGAGAAAGGATGACTTTCAACTGACTTGGGCTTCTTAATCAACCCAGAGTGGAAAAAAAACCCAAACACCAGCAGCTCTTGGAATCTAAGCATCTTTGAATACCATGTAAACCAACACAGCACAGATTTATGAAGACAGTAGATCACATCCCAGATCAGCGACAGCAGCCAAAAGAAAAAATAAATGCTTTAAAACCAGAAGCAGTGGGATACAATCAGAGGAGTGTAAAATCCATCGACTTTGACACAGATATATAAGTAATGGATGGTCCTGAAGAGACATTCTGGCTACATCTTCACTAGTAAATTAAATGTGCCCAGGAATACTCCCAGACACTGAGGCCAACTAACATGGTCTGGCTGCATTCATCTATTAAACTATCTCAGCTTTCAAAACAGAATGGATTCATCCAACAGACTGACTGGGAATGTTCCTTGGCACTTGTTAACTCCCAAACTGCACCCAGGAATTGTTTGGGAGGGTGTTAATTGGCCCAGGACAAAAGCATGCCAGGGGCTGTTGTAGAAGAGCAGAGGATTGTGTTTCCATTTCCGTGGCCTGGCACTGATTTATTTATTTTAGCATGGGCATAGCCTCAATCCACTTTAACATCTGCCCCTGGAGAGTGCTGCTGCCACCACAATCTACCTGCAAAATTTAAAAGAGGACACAGGCCACATCAGTTAGAGAAGTATCTCGAGCCTAAGGAAATGAAGAGGGAAACCTGTAGCCAGGATTAATGCTGGGTCCCTTCGAGAGAAGAGTTCACACCCAGAGGGAAAGATCAAGCAGATATTTTAAATATTTGGCCTCCCAGCATTGTTGGAAGTTGCTGCATTTTTTCACACTTAGATGTTTTAATTTGTGTACTTGTTCCAAACAAACTATTATTGTACACTTTGCAGGTTACAAGGCTGGTGCTGATGTTTTCTTGCACTAGAAAAATATTCTAAAATATTCTAAATGGAGAAAAACAATTTGAGGTCATTATTAAAACTGTTATTAGTGAAGCAGGAAGCAAAGTTGTTGCTGTGTGCTTTCAGTTTAGCACAGAGCAGGCTTCAAACTTGAGTAGGAGAGAAGGAAGGGACAATCTAGTCACCTCCCAGCTTTTATCTGCCTGCTGGAAATGAGCAGTAGATTGACAGGAGCTGAAGAGACACATTCCTAAACACTGCACCTTTATTAAGGCAGGGAGGATGGGTTTGGGAGGATTGGAATCACCCCAGGAAGAAACCTGGGAATAATCTCCTGTCTCTGCTCAGCTGGTGTCTCTCTGGGTTGATGCAGCTGGACCCAGCTATGGTCTTCAAGAGTTAGTTGTAACCTTTGAGTTCACTGAGGTTATGGCCTCATGTAACTGTGGGAAACAGTTCGGCGCATCAAGAAAGCTCCCTCTTCAACTCATCCTACATGGACATGCCTCTAATCAAGATGCTGTGAAAAACAGCAGGCCAAATTGTGTGCATAAAGCCTCACAAAAATCAACTAGATGTGGAAATCTTTCTTACAGCCATGCTGAGCAAATACAGGAGCAAGAGTGGGATCATATGAGAAGTGACCACACCACCAGGACACTGTCCCCAAGGGTTTTTGGAGAGAACAATCTGTTGTCTGCCTTTGCCTTGTAAGAGACCTGTGAACCTCAGTAAACCCCTTGTTGTTTCTTTTAACTGTACTGCTTGATGTGCAGAGAAATATTTGCTCTCAGCACAGGCTCAGAGACAGATAGGGCTGATCCACAAGACATCAATGCACAGACTGGGGCTGTGTGTAAATGCAGCCACAGAATGTAAGAATAAGAGGCCGTGAGGCCAACCCTCTTTGGAAGGATCCCAAGCAGGTCCAGTGTCATGAACACCACCTCAGCCAACAGATGTCTGTGCACAAGCACACGAGGGACAAGGCGAGGACACATCTCCCAGCCAAGGTGGAAGTTGAGCTGATGAAAGCAGTGGACACTGCTGTGCAGCTTGAGAGCTGCCCTCACAAGGACCAGGGACACATTTTGGCCCTGTGTTTCAATCTCTCTCCCTCTTTAGATGCTCCACCAGTGGCTCTTTTGCTGCTGTGGACAGCAGTCCATTGCACACCCACAAGAGAAAACTGTAATTATTGTGGCCTCTCATTTGAGTCTTTCTTTGCATCTCCTGTCTGCTCCATGGTGCTCATGCTAACAATTGGATTTATGATGGAAAGTCACCTAGATCAGGCTCATTATGACCCATTTCCAAGTGACTTGGGAGCAATACACACACCTGAAAAGTGAGTGGAGGGCTGAGCTGATGCTTCCTGGTCTGAAGACATGGGGACACACAGGGGCATAGCCAGCGTCTGGCTGGGTGACTCCAGAATGCGGTGCCGTTACAAATAGCACTTTGCCTGGAGGCCCATCCAGTTGAATTAGAAAAACATAGAACCAGTAATTAACTTGACTTAAGAGAGGGCTGATGCAGGGCAATGTGACCTTTTCTCTATGTCACATGCCACACGGATTTTAGCCTCCTTCTGATGCTTTGTCACCGCCAGTCCTGGTTTTTTAGATCACTGGATTGCAGGGGAGTGATGATGACCAAAGAGACTGGGACAGCAGGAGAAAAGAGAGAGATGGCTTCACTATTTCATTGGACTCCACACCAAAGACAGCAGAATCCTATTATGCATTTGCCACCTATTACCTTGCAATGTAAATATATATATATGAATACTTTATTCCGGGTATGTGTAGATTCACTTAGTATACACATTTTTTGGCAATATTTTACAGAAAACCTAAGAATGGTAACTTGAAGCTCAGGGTATTTTTAATATATTTAACATATCCCAGCATTTAGTTCACTCAGCATCTTCACTTAAAGGGGTTAGAGGAGATGTCTTTGGAACATCATCTTTCAATAGCAAACACCTTTCCATCTTCAAGTCAGTAAGCTGAAGGAAAACCCTCTTTCAGAGCTTTCTATTTCTTCAACATTAATCAGGCAAAAAACCAAAGCCATGGGACATTACTAAAGTTCCCAATTATTTATCCTCATAGGACCAACTCCTCGTTTGGAAACCAGAAAAATTTCACAACAATATTTTTTTTTTATTATTCTTTTAACAGAATAAGTATTTATAAATCATCAGTTTTATCTAAATACAAGATAAATACAAAGATAATCAAGTCCAATTGTCTAGTAAACATTATCATGACCAATAAACCATGTCCTGAAGTGCTACATCTACACATTTTTTTTAAGACCTCCAGAGATGGTGATTCCAAGGCCTCACCACTCTCTCAGTAAATAAATTTTCCTAATATCCACCTTAAACCTCCCCTGGTGCATCTTCAGCCCACTTCCTCTCATCCTATCGCTGGTTACATGGGAGAAGAGACCAACACCCACCTCACTACAAACTCCCTTCGGGTCATTGTAAAGAGTAATAAGGTCTCCCCTCAGCCCCCTCTTCTCCAGATTAAACAACCCCAGGTCCCTCAGCCAATCCTCATGAGACATTTTCTCCAGACCTTTCATCAGCTTCATTGCCCTTCTCTGAACACAGCAACAATAAACTGGCAATTACAGGCCCCAGGAACAAGGGAAAAACATCTTTCAGAGTACATGTGATGCCTGAAGGTTTCACAGATGGTGAGGTGCACCTGGACTCACTGTCAAGGGGTGGCTGCAGGTATTTCTACACTGCCATCATCCACATGTGTGGTCTCTGTGGGGCTGAAGATGAACAGATCTGGGAGCTTACCAAACCCTGAGTTTCTCCACAGCCCCTTCTTTGAGAGTTGTGTCAACACAGACACTGAGTTCAGAGCTGCAGGATTTCATCCTCTGAATTAGAGATTTTTTTTTGACCGCAATGTTGAAAAAGAAAATAACAAGGAAAAACCACCTCTCAAATTCCATTGGATAACATTGGCAAAGAAAGACTTGTCGATGTTATACCCACATATAGCTTAGGTAGAGCAGAAAACCTCAGAATGGCTTAAAAAATACTTGTCCATGTCCCATGAAATCACTGTGGCTTAAAGTACTGAGAGTCATTTTTGATACTTCTCTCAATGAAATCTACGTTTTTATCTCAGTGAAAACATTCCCATCTTACTAAACAAACATGATGTGATCAGCAGTGGACCTCAGAAAATCCTCCCACATCTCATTATCCCACAGTTTAGATTAGGGCTTTTATAACTCCACTTCATAATGTAACCACAGCATCAGTTCTGTTCCCCTCTGCCTTAGCCTTTGTGGTGCTAATATATTATTTCTGTAATGTGAGGAGCAAAGAAAAGGAATATAACATGTTCTTGCAGCAACAAGTTAATTTTGTTTAACCTTCCAGTGCTTGACATTGCAGGCACTAACAGTTTTGGCTGTTTAAAAAGAAACACCAAGTAAGCAAGCAACAATCCCTTACTCAAGCAAAACGCCTCCTGAAGATGCTGAATGCATCATTTCCTCCAATATAAAGCGTTTCCTTCTTAGTCCTGTTGGCAAGATAGGATTATGCCATTTCTATGCCAAGATGAACCCTATTGGACCCGTTAATCATGAAACAGGTAACCTGTGAAAAGGTGTCAGAATTATAAGGACTTTCACCCTGAGAGCACTGGAAGTTGGAGAGGAAAGCCCTGTGTCCAAGACTCTCTCAGCCACAGTAAGCCTTCTGCTTCTGCCATGGACTTGCTTAAAACTCATGGACCCATCTGTGCCTCAGCTTCCACTCCTGCACTTTGTTTTACCAAGTTAGGGCTGTAAATTCCTCACAACTGGATAATCTCTAGCTCTGTGATGGTGCCCAGGGTCTTCAGCCCCATTTGCTACAGTATGATAGTTCTTAAACAACTGCAAAAACACAGAGACTGTGGCACGGCTGGGGTTAGTAGGATAAGGAGTAGTTGCATGGGAGATTTTGAGTGAGGAAATTTGAGTGACTGAGGAAATTCTCCTGCATTTCAAGCAATCCAGCATTAAGATTGCTCAGATGATGGCATAATTCACTTTTATTTATCAATTCAAAAAGTTCTTTTTCTCCTTGAGTCCCTCACACCTCCACTAATACATTCAAGCTCTTGGACACATCTGACTGGTGGGAGGAAGTTCTTTTACAGAGAAAGCACTCAGACACAACAGTGACTGCAGAAACCTCAAGGACTAAACCAGAAGAATCTATTTCCCTTTGATTTTATGCCTCATCTTTTTCCTTTGCAGATCCCAGACACTTTCTCCAGACACTCTAAGTCAGAGACTGAGATTTCCAGTGTGACACAAGGTTCCTGATGTGTCCAGCTGCTAACCAAGTTATTTAAGATTTAGACACATCCTTTCCCAGGGAACATTCATACAGTCTTTTGTCAACAGACCCAAAGTCACCCTGACTTCACTTCTAGATGATCACAACTGAAGAAGCTTTGGGTTAGATGTATTGGTTTAGATGTATTGGGTGATTTGAGATTTATTTTTTCTTTTTTTTTCTCCTTCCTCTCCAAACTCCAGCCTAACTCTGTCAAAGACATCTGAAAAAAAAGACACTTTGCTTTTTGATAGACCTCCAGCCCATCTGCCTCACACTGGAGCTAGGCAAAAGGCAGTATTATTTTCCTAAGCAGCCCCCAAACTGTGAATATACAAATTACACACCCACCAAAAAAAAAAAAAAAGGAATAAGATAATAGCCCTGGACAATGAGAAAATTACGCAAGTTCACTTTCCATGTCAGTATGCATTTCCCTTTAAGAATTTCCATTTCCCTTTAAGCAATTCTATTATTCACACATAGCATTTCCAATCATTCTTTCAAGTGTTTCTATGTAACTTATCAGGGTTTAATGAATGCCAGAATAAGCACTAGAGGGAAAATCCACATAACTGGACACTAACCCAAAGGTTTTAACAAGACCTTTACATTTTTCTTTTTTAATATAATCTTTATTCAAGCATTTTCTGCTTTGATCAGAAAGATGGCTTTTTTATTGGTATTATTATTGACTTTTCCCACCCACCCTCTTCCATAATCCACCATCCCATAACTTGTCAGCCCTCCAGGGTTGCAGTGAAGAGTTATTAGCTACAAAGGTCTTCTTTGGAAACACGATCTACAAGTAAAATTGGTCAAAGTAAACAAGTTTGGTTCTATACTGTCTTCTACTAAATCAGACCCCACACTCACGTTGCAGAGGGAACAGTAAAAAAACCCTGCAAACAGCCACCATTGATACATGAAAGTGTCAGAGAACAAGAGTGACTTGTTTAGTCTGCCATACATGGTGGTGATGTTTGCTATTAATAGTAAATCACAGGGATGACCTTGCACCCAAAAGTCCATCACAGAAACTCTGGTGTTTAGAATCAGTAAAAGAGTGGGCAAAACAAGACACATCAACAAATAGCACAGAACTTGGGTCTACTTTCAGAACAAAGTGACCTTAGATAGCTGCTTTGGAACACATGGGTATGAGAAAAAAAAAAAGTCAGTCTATAAAAGTTTAATATTCTTTCCAAAGCAACCACCACCTTCAGCAAGACATGCTAAACCTTGACCCTGATTTTTAAGTCAGTCTTGGAGTTCTGTAGGACTCCTGTCTGCACAACACTGTTGTGGGCAGCACTGCATTTGTACTTGAGTTCTGGCTGGTTT
This sequence comes from Chloroceryle aenea, assembly GCA_013399075.1. Lineage (NCBI taxonomy): Eukaryota > Metazoa > Chordata > Aves > Coraciiformes > Cerylidae > Chloroceryle > Chloroceryle aenea. Next base: position 1,942,708 of record VWZY01004273.1, read on the forward strand.
GGGGTTCTTTTCTCTGGAGTGCTTTAGAGGAATAAATAGTCAGATCATTTCTCCTGAGAACCTCAGGCTTCCCAAGAGTAAGGGATGTTTTCAGGTATGTGTGGTCCCTGACTTCCATGGGGCCTCTTTCTTACTTCAGACAGAAATTTGAGTGACTGAGGAAATTTGTCTTCCTGGGTCCTAGAGAGGCAAAGGAGAAAGCACATTTCCCTCACTGCACGATGATACAAACCAGCCAGATTGCACAGGGAGCTGGAGAAAACTGTTTCTCTAAAGCTGACTTAGATGTCTTAGACTGTGGTTTTGAACAATAAGGGAGTCACCGTATAATTTTCCTGAAATGAAAAAGTTACTTTTATTGGTTCTACTTACACCTCTAATAATTTACATTAGTAGCATTTAGTGTCAGAGGGCTGAAAAAGTCCTGAAAAATCGACACAGCCAATTCCTCTGCACCACAGCAAGCTATGGCCCACCAGGTTCCATTCCTGACAGGTCCTGCTGTCACTCTATTTCTTAGCATCCTCTCCAAAGGTGGAAAGAAGACAGCTGTGCCCATCTCCTAAGGCACTAAGACCAGACCTGCACCAATGTGGGCACTCCTCAGAGTGAGATGTGGATAGAAAGTTTAAGTAGTTTGTCACAAAATCAGAGGTCCAAAAATAGCCAAGTATTGTCCTCAGTTATTAGGCAAATTGTTTTTACCAAGTATCTTCTTCAACTGAAGATTTATCCAATAGAGCTGAACCCTCCACTTCTTTCATATTTCTTTTTGGTACAACCTTGAACCCAGCTGGAGCTATATAGCTAACACTATATTCTCCTATCAATCCCACACTGGAGAAAAAATAGTGTTCTTGTAACATGGACCTTATAAGGGGGAAACTTAATTTTTCAGTGCAGTAACTGTTCAATCCTAGTGGGCATGGGAAGAAAACAATGAGGTAGACTTACTCTAGTTTTGCAATGTGTTTATTAATTTCAGAAAAACCACCCCAGGAACAAAGTTTATTAGTGAGTAGGAGGATGTTTCAGGGAACAGAGCCCGACTGAAAATAATCAGCTTCCTTTAATTAATTGCATACAGTTTTATTGCATAACTGATGGTTTAAAACCTTGTCCAATTAGCTTGTCAAACAGAGAAGTTAAATTCTCTGTTGGTCTCTCAAGTAAGGTCTATGCCAGAGTTTTAATTCAACTTGCCTTATCCAAGCAACCAGAAAATCAGACCTCGTGAAGCTGAAATTTGTGGGCAGTTACCCCAAACTGTAAGATAAACAGAAAAGACAAAGGGAAAAAATAAGGACGCAGAAGTCCTGGGTAGGGCCAATATCTGATTCAAGTCCATGACCAAATACTGGGGTAGATTACAGTTACAAATTTACCTCACCTTGCCAACCTGTTTTGTGAGATAGGCTGAGGTATTGTTGCCAAATTAATGTGCCTACAACACAGAAGAAAAATGAAAACCCCTCATTTTTGCTTTGAAACATTGTATTGGAATAAACAACTACAACTAAAAGTTGTTCTAGAAGAGTTTATGATTCTGCCATGTGGTTGCTGCCTCACTGTGTGTCTCTTTTCCCAGCAACTGGGGAATACAGGATGATTTTATGATCATATATTTGTATCCTACAATGAATATAAAGCTTTACATGGTAAGTTAATAACTGTGTTCATGGCATGACCTTAGATTGAGTATTCTATGTAACAACCCCAGATGCAAACATTTGTTTTCTAGTTTCTTAAAGGCAATGTGAGTGAAATTTTTTTTTTCAAAAGCACTGATCTGTTTCTCCTTGAAGAAATTAATATATTGTTTTCAACTAATTATTTGAACTAATAATTATATTAATACTACTGCTACATATCCTGAGAACCCCCAGGTGCTCACTGTGTCACCCACAGGTGCTTTGAACTTGGTAGGGTGATGACATCCATATCAAAGATATGCCTCACAAATGAAGATCTTGGGTATTTTGAATCAGTAATTATCTTTTGAAAAGTTGCTTTGGGTGTACCAGCTTCTTGGTCCCAGCTTAATCAACATTTGCATTTCCTTAGATAACGTGCACTATTAAGTCCCTGTTCTGTAGCTGAAACTGAAATGGATAATTTCTGCCCTTACTGATTGTTTCAGGGGTTTTTTTTGTTTGTTTGTGTTTGTGTGTTTTGTTTTATTTTGGCTTTTTTTTAATAGGTTTTAGTGGGGTAGACCATATCTACACCAGTAAACTGAATAGCACTAACGTGATCTCATGCATTGGCTCATGATCACTCACAAACTTTAACCATTTGTTTATTTCCATGAGTTTAGGTCCCTGCAGCTACTGCTCTCCAGCACCATGCTGAGGTATGGCTGGATCCAGGCAAGAGGAAAAATACTATGGGGACATGAAGCACATCATGGGCAAGTGGTTTGGTTTAAGAGACTTGTTCAGAGTTGCTCTGTTACTCAGAAGGGTTTCTTAACCACCTGTGCTGTGAGACCTTCCCTTCTTCTCCTCCAGTCATTACTCATCACACATGGTTCAGTTTCTCCAGTAGATAAAGCAGAGCTCTTTTATACAAACATATGGTACTACACAGCACTGAGACATCTCCAGAACAACCACATTTTGGGCAAAATGAGTCAAAACCATGATCATGTCATTCAAGACTGTGAAACCTAAAAGCACAAATAGGAGAGCGAGGCAAAGTAAGGTCACACAGGCAGATATCTAAGTCTGCTTTAGTGATGCCACATGGACACTGTTAACTATTGGTATGTAATTTTTCCCAGTGTTTCACAGGAGCCTCAAACTAGTTTGGGATCACATCATACCAGATGATACATAGGCATTTCTTTAGTCTCAACAACTGAAATGACAAGAGCCATCACAAAACGAACTTGTTTCACAGGATAATCAAGTGACATCTTCAAAGTCACAGCAGAAGGTCTTAGAAGAATTCTGCAATGAACTCAGACCTGAGTGATTCTGCAGCAGCAGATTGTGTTTCCCTGCCACTCTCACAGTAAATCACTCCTTACATGCTGGTGGTTGAACCTGCTGCCTCCTGTGCTGAAAGTCTACCTGCAGTAAAACCTTTCTCACAGCATGTTGTAAACTAGGAGGACACTTAAACTATCCTATACAGAGAAGCCTGAGATTGCTCTGCCCAGAGTTCAAACTGAAGGACCATGCCCAACTTGAACTATAACCACATTAGTATGGAAATGTTCCCATCCCTAAGATTCCTACCTTTCTGTGTCTGTCTGTGTGGCTCAGAGCTGGCTCATGTCCTGCCAGCCTGGACCACAGACAGAGAAGTCTGAGTTTGCTTGGAAGATGTCATGTCAACATGGCTAAGTTGCAGTGGTCCCCACAAGAAGTTGTCTTTTTGTTCTTCTTTCACATCACTCTCTTCAAGCCACGAGGAGATATTCTTTTCTCATGGCTCTTCTACAGCACTGAACTAGCATGGAAAAATTAAAGATGCTTTATCTGAAACATCCATGAAGGAAATCCTGTGTCTCTGATGAACCTGACTTCCTCAATTTCCTGTTTGCTGCACAGCTGTCTGCATTGGATGGGTCTCAGGGACATTTTTCTGGACATATTTGTCTACCTCAGTTGGAAGCCAGGCTCCTTGAGTTAGAACATAAGGGTCTATAATCTTTAAAAAGAAAGAAAAAAAAAAAGATACAAAAAAATCACAGTGAAAACAGAAAGAATGAAAAGAAAACAAACCAATAAAGAATCTATCCTGTCATAACATTTGAGGTTCTGGTATTTGCTGGCCTTGGAGTAAGTTCAAAATAAATGAAGGAAATGTGTATTTCATTAAATGCTAATATTTGGAAGATAAGAGGGAAAAAATGATGAAATGCTTCCAAGCACAGTTGTGAGGACAGTGCCTGCGTGTGTATTAACACACATGCTCTCAAACACACACACATACCCTGTGCTCCTCTCTGATTCAATACTGCTACATAGGAAGAGTACAAGGGTAGGGAAAAAAGGCTCTTGTATTCCCAGGCCATTGCTCTTCACGTGCATGGCAAAGGCTTTTGAAAATTCTCCATTTCTTTACAGAATTGCAATTGAATCCTTCCACAAGGATCCATTTGTGTTTGTAAATGAGATTTATCTTCTAGACAAAGAGTCACTGAGATGTACAGAGGCACATATAAAGAAAATCTCCATCCTACAAGAAAGTAAACTGTGCTAGGTGCCTTAATAATGAGGCTGGTTAATCAAAATCGAACCAGCATCTTGCCTGTTGATGTCATACTTGTTGATGGTTAAACTTTGAGGTCTCTTCTCCATTCCACCACAGAAGACTCTGTGTAATCCCTTGGCTCCTGACTGACCTAGCCTGTAAAGTTAGGACATAACACGTGTCCTAGGGACACATCGCCTTGGGCAGCAACAAAGGTCATGAAGTGCCCAGAATTCTTTTGTTAATTAGCAGATGCAGTTCAGGGGAACTAGAATATGGGATTTAAGGCTTGAAATACTCAGGTATTTTGAATACAGCTGAAAGAAGGAGAGCATTTGATGTCTGTTCTAGCAAAGCAGAAGTGGAAATATTCACAAGTAATAGCAAAACCTTAGATCTTTCACAGCACATCAGGAGATAATGAATCTCTGCAGTTTATATTCAAACATAGTTCTGGACATAGATTTTTGTGGGGACTGTGGATAGAAAACATTTCATTGGCCTCTGAGTTGTTTCCCCACTCACCTTCAGTGTTTTACTGCAAGCCCATAGGTTCTAGAATTTAAAGATTTGTTTTCTAACACATATCCAAAAAAAGCTTCATTATGTTCTTTTCAGATGAACCATTTCTGAGCAAAGCTGCAGACAAAATCTTACCCTAGGCATAAATTAAAAAAAGAAAAGAAAGGTATCAAATGTAGCAAATAACATTAAAACATACTGTGCATATATATATATAAAAAAAAATAATTAGAAGGAACTGAAAACAGGGATGATGATGGGATATATTGTGGTTTGCATGAAATTCAGTGGTGCTGTTGGATACAAGCCATTGATCTGTGGTAACCTTCTAGGTGGACAACATATGCTAAAGAACAGATTAAATACCAGGGTCTAGGTTTCAGGTAAAGTTACAAGGCAGCAAGGAGACAGTTTGTTCACTGACTGGGAAGTCTGTGCAGGTAACTCCACCAAGTCCACCACTAAATCATGTCCCTAAGTGCCACATCTACACGTCTTCTAATGCTACAGCAGAGGAGAATCAGGAGTTAAACAGTTTTGTACAAAGTGGAGCCAGTGCTTTACTAGAGAGCTGTGGATGGATTCCCTGTTGTGCACCAACGTGCAACAGTTTTTCCTTTAGTTGAGACACAAAACGGGATGGATATCAAGGGATATCCTCCCTCTGGGAGGACAGTGAGGTTCACTCATAGTGTTTTTCTTCCCAGATCCCAATTTTTTTTAACGTGTAGGAGCCTCTTATCTTCAAGAACTTACCCATCTACTACTTTTGATTGAAATTGAAAATGGTTAAAAATTACTGGGTGGGAAATGGCACACACATAGATAGGCACACACACTGCATGATTACATAAATCTCACACTTCAAGATCTCACCTGAAAAAGAGAGACAGGTATGATGTGCTAACATCAGTAAATTGACTGTGTTTTCCAGGTTATCTGATACACTCTTCTGCAAAACTTAGGAATGGGATCCACTGGGTGCCAATCTAGTAGATCTCTAGATCTACTTCATTTAGAAATGTGGATTCCAAAGGTTGCCCTCTAAAATGCTAAGAGAGCTGCTTTGCTATCCACAGGCCTTGATCAGTCCCACAAAGAGAGGGAAAGAAGAAAAGAGAGAGCTATCCCTTGGTGTTTGTGCCTGCTTCTCTTTCAAATGGAATTAATGGTGGTTTAATGGGGTATGAAAGGATGTTTTACTGGAAACAATGAGGAACAATTGTCTAGCTCACGTTTCATTTCACAGGTCATTATTGCATTAAGAAGTAAATCGACCAAGTCCGGTAAATAACAGTCTGTGTTTTGCCCAGAGCTTCAAACCAACAATCTTAGCAGTCACCAACTAATATCTTTGTCATTTTTAACCCTTGCAGGGATCCGCTGGGGGCTAAACAATTATAGTCTTCACCCACCCCTAGCAGGTAAGCATTATTCATTTTATTTCTCATCCCTTCTTCCTGCAAACCCCACGAGGCTGGGGTTTTTGCATTATTGTTTTGTTTATTAGCCAACCTAGCCAACTGTGTGTCTGGTGGCCTTGAAAAACAACACATATTTTAGTGACTGCTGCAGGCGTCTTTAAACAGGCTGCTTCCTCTGCAAAATTAATTGTTGCAAAATGCAGCCCTTCCCCTGTAAAGCTCTGCAAAGGAACACTCAGCAGTTTGGCTGGATTATAGATACACCTCTAAGATCTAAGGGAAATAATATAGTTACATGTGCAGGATGCAATTCATGTAGCTTTTTTTTCTTTCTTTTTAATTGCGGATACACAGCCGTCTTGTCTCCTTGAAGTCAACGGCCATCAAGCCTGGAGAGGCTGTAGGATGCAGGCTGATGTCCTCAGCTCTGTCCCTGGCTCCCTCTGGACCAGATCTCTTCTCCACTTTCCTCTGTTTCTCCTGGAGCCTTCTAGGTTGGCTATTAATATCAGCAGCTTCTTCCAGAAGGCACCAGAAAAGTTTCTGGATGTTATCTAGTAGTAATAAAATCCAGCTAGTGACGCAGATCTGTGGGCATCAATGAAGCAGGAATGATAAATAAGAGTGAAACAGTGCCTCAGGTGAAAAGATGTGATGTGTGAGCTACTGAGCTTCGAGGAGAGGCTTCAGAGAAGGAACCTGCCTCAGTGTTTGTTCCCTGGTGCTGTAAACTCCACTCAGAGCTCTGCACACCCTTTACCATGGGACTAACCTCTGTGCTTAAACATATTGCACAACCTTTCAAGCACATTAGCATTCCACACGAACAGGCAGACTGGCTGAGAGGGACCAAGTGCATGGGTTGGGAGAAAATCTCTCTGCACTAATTACCTCCCTTGTAGTCACTCTTTGTCTTCATCAGCAGTATTTAGAAAGTTCTAATTACCTGAAGTTTCTACTACAACACTCTGGCCTTTGGACCCATAAATCACTGTCAGACCTCCTGCAGATCAATGGAACATCCTTACAGAATTTTGAAAATAGGTCCAGGAAGGGTCTTCTCAAGTTATCTGATCCATTCTCCCCCTCCCTTGGGAAAAGATCAGGTCTAGTTGGATCATCTAAAGATGTTTGCATAACTCCCTCTGATAGAACTCTACAGACCACTTAGGCAAGCTATTCCAGTGTTCTGCTGTCTTTATTTTAACATTTCACCCCCCACATCAAAAAGATAACTTCATGAAATTTCAGCCCATCATTTCTGATTTTATAGACTTGGGGAGCAATTTATTTTTCTCTACTCTGCAGCAGTCTTCCATATTTTTGAAGGCAGTTCTTAAAGCTCTCATCTGTCTCTTTTTCTCAGGACTGAGCCATTGAACTTTGCTAGTCATCCTTCATAGCTTCTATTTTCCAGATGTCTAATGATTCACCTTTAACTGTCAGACTCCTAAATGAATCCATGAGTGGCATGTGCATCAGTTACTCAAGTCTCATGGACCACCAAAGCTTTATAAATCACAACTCAAGAACAACTATGATGAAATTGCAGCCTCATTGTGGCAATGATAAAAAGTGGGTTGCAGACAACATTTATCTACAGAAAGGTAGAGAGGTGGATATCAAATCCATAAATAGACTCCTAAAGAAAGGTAATGGGGTGTTTTGGGGTTACTGAGCTATTTTTTAGCTCACAGGGAAACAAATGGGCTCTCTGAGATTTCACAAACTCTAAAAATGGTGTCATTTTTCTAAGTATCTTCTTAAACACAGGAGTTCAGTTTTGAAAATGACAAACCTGTTGGTTTATCCTCAGGGACTCAGATTAAGAGGAGAAGCCAAGAATTTTCGATAGCAATTGTAGGCACAAACTATTTGCTGGCACATCTTCAGAAAGGATTGCTATCCTAAGGGCCAAGGTTATCTCCTATAGTCAGGGACCTGACTTTGCAATCACTTTTTCCCAATTTCATTATTCCTAATAGATATATACACATATTTTACATTCTATGCAGCTGAAGACCAGTGCATGGCTGTTTAAAAGTACCTGAGGAGTTTAGAAAACAAGTAGAAAGGCTGGTACAAAAAGTTAAAATCCATTTACAGCAATAAACATGCAAAATGGACGGGCTTTTGGATTCTTCATGAGGAAAACATTTGATGCTCTCTACAGGAACAAGAAGATAAAGTCTGATGGGCTTATACATTTGTACATGTGTGTGTGTATATATGTATATATATATATGCATTTCTTTATACTGATCACAGAGAGAATGAACAATGCCATTCATCTTAGATCCTAGCTTCAGAAATAAAGAAATAGCCTCTCTGAAAAAGGAAAATCATTATAGCTAAGATACAGACAACTTTGAGGGAAAGTAATATATAATATTGCAAAATTAATAAGTCACGAGGCTGACCTATTATGCTAGACGTCCAACTCTGGTCTATTCCACCATGATTTATCAAAACAAATTATATAGAGGAGTGTTTTGCTTTGGCAGAGCTGTCCCCAAGGGCACAGTTTCATGGTGGCATCCACATGAACCGTAGGCTTTCTTTCCCAGCCAGTGGATTCACCACCCACAGATGTTCCTCAATCTCCCATACTGCCCTCAGTTATCAGAGCTGACTTTAGTTCAGCAAGTTCAGCCATCTGACACCTGATGAGCCACCACATAGGTATCAAAGATTAAAAAATTACCTTCTTTTCCCTTCAGCTTACTTTAAATCTTGTTCTCTCATGACCCTCCAAAAAAATCCTTCCAATGTTGTTCTCCATTTTGGTCTCAACTTGATTAAGGTGTCCTGAAATCTTTACCAAGGATGTGTTTGCACAAAAAATTACACAAGTTACAGTCATTTTCTGATAGTTTGGGTTTGATTTTTGTAAAACAGTAACGTGGGTTATTTAATGTCTTCTATTTCAACACATTTTGCATGGGCCATTTATTGCAGAAAAAAACCCCAAATTTCTATCAGTGAACAACAACAAAAAAATCTTCAAAGGATTACACCTGTTTCATTCCTTGCAAATCTCCCAAAACTCTCTTCTCTTCTCAAACATCTTTAGTTACTACACATGATTATGCAGAGCAGGTGTGGTTAATTGTAGTCCTTGGAATATTAAATATTGAAATGTCAGGTAAAAAGATTAATTGTTCACAACACACTAATCCTCTCACCAGTAGATTCTCACTAAACCTGACTCAATTTTTTAAACTATTTCTTCAGCCTTTTAAATAATAATTTTAAAAGATTACTGGGGTTTTGGTTTTGTTTTGTTTTTTTCTTTAAAGCCACAGTTAGAATTTAAATATTACAGTAAAGTTCCAAAAAATACTCCAGGCATGATCTTTAATAAAAAGGTAGCAAGTAAAATGCACTTTTGAGTGATTCTAGGGAATGCAACCATACTGCTCAACCTGCCTAAGCAGGATGGGGTCCTTTTAGATTGAGTCTGTCTGGGGGGGTTGGAAGGATATGCATTAATTCAGTGACTAACCTGGGGCAAGTCACAAATCCTGTCCTCTGTCTGGAAAACTAGTGTCAATATATATGCCTGTCCCACAAGGGTATAACAGACCTAAATTTCACTGATACTTCTGCTGTATCCAAAGAATGTACAAAGAGGTGCCACGTCTTACCAGTGTAAGGTAGAAAATAAATGTAAATATTCATAGGAAATGAAGGATTATGAAGCCCAGAACTTCACAATCCTTCAGTACACCACAACCTCCATCAACCACCCTGTGAAACTGCTGTCATGCAAACTTAAGCATCTTTCCATATCTCTTTAGAAACCTGTATGGAAGGAATATCAGGAACTCTGAATTATAATTAACAACTTCAGAATCTGAGCTATGAAGAAAGACTGAAGGAGGTATGTCCTTTCTCCCTGGAGAAGAGAAGGCTCAAGTGGGGATGCCATCACAGTATTCCAGTACTTAAAGGGAAGCTACAAAGAGGACAAAGACTTTTGCTTCATTAGGGGCCACATGGAGAAGATAACAGGCAACAAGTGCTTTTTGTACCAGCAAAACTTTCATCTCAATATATGAAATACATTTTTTTTTTACAGTGAGAATAAGCATTCACTGGAACAACCTCCCCAGGGATGTATTAGAGTCTCCACCACTAGAGATTTTGAAGATGCAACTGGTCAGGGTACTATACAATCTCAACTAGGCTCCCTTTCCCATGGAAGGTTGAACCAGATAATCTTTCGAGGTCCCTTCCACCTGGGTTGTTCTATAATTCTATGATTATTCAGCCAAAATTGCTTTAAAAAATGCCTAGAATGTATCTGCCAGCAGGAATAAAACGTGTGTCTGCAGGCTCTGCACTAAAACTTGAAAGACTTGGTTTCATCTTTCAGACATCAATGTTATCAGCCCACCTAACTTCTATCCGTAAGGTGTCAGTCTCTGTTCATTAAAGAAGACTCTGAAAATGATGGAAGTGAGGTCAGATGCATCTTTTAACAGCCACTGGTCCTCGGCTACATTTCCACCAAGGGAAGACAAGGAACTTCAACGTCTCTAGGAGGTGGCCGTTGTCAGATTACAGACATGAGGCAGTATGACAGCAGAGTACAGAAACTCTTCAGTTAGCATTCATTCCTCAGTTAGACATACTCATGTTTGTAGCTAAGTCTGCTGTACAGTTTGTGATTCTGGTGTATCCTGTACCCTGGTACCATTTAGTGCTCCAGGCCTGGCCCCAAGCTCTTCTGTAAGAGGTTTGGTATAGAGATGAGTTTGGGAAGAAAAACATTTTGTCATCCAAAAATGGCAGCTCAAAGAGATTAAAATAATTACAAATTCATGTTAAACTCATTAAATTGTTTTGGATAATTTGAGAAATTATATTGTGAAAGTTCCTCATAAATGATTTAGGCAGGGAGGGGGGATTGTCTGAAAACATTTCATTATAAACTTTTGCAGCATTATATTTAAAGAAAAAGAAAAAAAGGAGAAAAAAGTACCCTTAGATTAAAAAATAATTATGCTTTATTTGAGTTAAAACCACTTTTGTTGTTGCTTCTTTTGTTTTGGCAGATATAAAAATAGCAAAAATCTTTCATCTGTTCCCTCCTGGGGTTTTTTGTTCTGAATTCTGCGGTTTATCCAGAAAAGTAAATCTTCAGTTTTAGATTAACATCTCTGCTTCTACAGAAAGCCACAATAAAAAGACCTGGTCTATGACCCAAAGACCTAACACAGTCTTTAAAAGATCAGGCACAAAGGTGTACAATCTGTCATAGATTACCTGTGCTAGATTCTGTGATCCTGCTCTGGCAGGGGGGTTGGACTCGAAGATCTCCAAGGTCCCTTCCAACCCCTGACACCCTGTGATACTGTGATAGTGTGAAAAGTGGGAATGTGATTAAAATACACATGGTATGGGCAGAAGTCAAGTGGTCCTTCCTTTCCTTTTGCATACATGTGCACTTATATATACACAAATAATATATTACATGTGTTCTCTATTGATTTCATCTTCAATAAAAGACATCAGGTGGATTCAGCATCATTAGTATCATACTGAATGCTCCCCTGTTCTTCATTTCTGGCTCTCACAGCCTCCTCCCCAGGGCCTCCTTCTCTGGAGACTTTCAAAACCTTCCTGGACTCGATGATCTCCAGAGGTCCCCTCCAATCCCTACCATTCTGTGATTGTGGATTCTTCTGAGAAAACATCTTCCTGGCTTTTGTGTCCCCTAAGTATATTTTAGTGCTTTGGTTTGCTCCCCCTGGAGTAATCAGAATATCCAGAAATGACTGAGGGCAAATAATTTCAAGCTGATTTTCCAGCCTGGAAGCTTAAAGGGAATGTATAAATATAGATATATATATATGCACCTGGATAAAAGTGCAGTTGAGAGGACTGGGAAAGCCAAAGATTTTGATTTTCAAAGAAGCTTGTTTCCCTGAATTGTGGAAGTGGCAAGGATGTTCTCTAGCTACCTGGGAAGACTATCTCCTGCTTCTGTGGCTAGTCAGGCTAGCAGAGCACTAACCACAGCATTGCAGTGCTCTGCGGAAGCAGAGAGAGGGGGGTCAGAATTACTTGGTTTTAACAGGGCCCCAGGTGGATTTGCACATGAGAGGCTCAAAAGGTGATCTGGGCTGGCCATCAAAATGACACCAAATGGTTATCTGGATTCAGGAGAGACAGAACTCCAAGGGCAAATTCTACTCAACAGCACTGTAGCACCACCATCTCCACTGTCACACCAAGGGAGAATCAAACCCTGCAGAAGTCTTGTGGGAGCAGGCAAGGTGAGAATTTTCTCCTGTTTGTCTAGCAAGTCTAGCACTGTGCTGTGCAAATACTCAGTGGTAAAGCTTTCAGGGAGGAGAAGGAGAAAGAGGAGGGGAAAAAATGACCACAAAGTCACCTTACCATCAAGCTATGTCTTTCCAAACATCAACGGTGAGAGGAAAGGAACCACAGGTCAGAATGAGAAATGTAGAGGAGTTTGACACAAAATTGTGAGGTGAAGGAGGAAAAAAGATTCCCATTCATATTTGGGCAGCAAGAAAAAGACACCCTAATTTTGCTACGGCCTCAGAGGCAGGCAGCATTTACCATAAGCTGTCTCCTGCATTACAGAAGTAGATAAACCCTGTGGAGGGCAGGTTGCACTGTCAGTGCACTGCAGATGGTGGGGACTCCTGGCATGCCTGGGACTGTGGGCCAGGGTGTGCTAAAAATGGTGTGAACTGAACCAAAATCCAGTATGCAGAAGTATGTATGAATTCATATGCAGGCACTAAGTGGTAATGCTGATAGGATATTGGCACTTGCATGGGATTCATAACCAGGGAAGAAAAGGTAGAGTAAAAAACCAGAGTGTTTGCATCCAGACAACACATTAATCAGTCCTGTAAGCAGCTGGTTAGAGCAGGATCCTTAGAGGAAAAGCCTTTACTGGGTGTACATTACAGATTTTGTTTAAAGATTAAAGTTCTTCTGGTGTTTAATCAGTTTTAGAGTGGGATGGAAAACAGGATTAATTATAGTCCCTTCCATCAGTCTCCCATTCTGCTGGAGTCACAAACGATGTGCCTCTTCAGCACAATGGCCACCAGCAGCAGCAGGCGCAGGAAATGCTAATTGTAATTAAAGAGTTGATTTGGAATTGGAGAGAGGAGTTTTAATCAGGATGAGAACGGACCCTTGCTGTGTGAACCTTCAGAAAGTGGTTATCGAGCTGAATAGGCCTTTTCTAAATCAGAGAGGGGTCTTTAAACTTCTGGAGTGGGTTTTCAGTTTGATTATCTCCTCAGTGGGATATTGATAAAGATCCTGGTAGGGACAATGGTTGTTATTATTTTGCACTTATGTGGCATTTCCATGGCACATCTTAAAGTTCTCAGAGGACTTTGCAAAAGCCAGGTAAATTCTGTGCTGGTCTTAAAATGAATGAATTAAACACTAAAGGGCCTAAGGATGCCAGGTGATGTGATTCTGCAAGAAGGCAGAGAGACACTGGTGGACACTGAACTGTGCAGTGAGGTCTCACAGACTTCTCATGGAATCATTTTGGTTGGAAAATACCATTAAGATCATCAAGTCCAAACATTAATCTAACACTGCCAATCCCACCACTAAACCACATCCCTCAGCACCACATCTACACAGCTTTTTAATAGCTCCAGGGATGGGGACTCCACCCTGGGCAGCCTGTTGCAGCAGGGCTTTACATAAACCCTTTCAGGGAAGATAGTTATCCTAAAGTCCAAGCTGGTGCAACTTGAGGCTGTTTCTTTTTGTCTTATCACACATTACCTGGGAGAAGATACCAACCTCCACCTCACTAAAACCTACTTTCGGGTAGAGTGACAAGGTCTCTCCTGAGCCTTCTTTTCCCTCATATGCTCCTTGTAAGACTTGTGCTCTAGACCCTTCCCCAGCTTCCTTGTCCTTCTTTGGACACTCTCCAGCACCACAGAGTCTTTCTTCTAGTGAGGGTCCCAACTTGTACACGTTCACTACAAACATCCTCGAAAGGCATCACACAACCATCACTGCAACCTCAGCTGTAACTCTCAGTGAAAGCCTGGGATAAAATCACATCCCATGGGTCAAATGTATGAATGCCTTTGTAAGCACTTGAGACAGCACAGGCACTTACCAGCTTGCAAGTAGAACTGTGTCCATTCAAATTCTGACTTAGGGAAAACAGAAACAGGCTGTTCTAGATCCAGGACACCTCCATCCAAATCCTTGAAAAGGGCTTTCCTCGATCCTTTGCAATTCTTTTCAGGGAACATGATGTCTTCAGATGTCTGTACACTGAGAGGTTAGAGAGGTAATGTTATTATGAAGATGACAGCAAAGAAAAAATATCGTGCTGTAGTTTCTAATGTATTTACAGTGAACCATAGAATCATAGAATGCTTTGAGGGGACCTCTGGACATTGAGTCTAACCCCCGTGCCAGAGCAGGGACACGCAGGGCAGGACACACAGGAACAGATCCAGGCAGGGCTTGGAATCTCTCCAGAGACAGAGAACTTCCTGTGTTCCAGTTTGTGACCATTGCCCCTCATCCTATCACAGGGCAACACTGAAAAGAGATTGGCCCCTTCTACTCGACACCCACCCTGCAGAGATTTGTAAACATTCATCAGATCCCCTCTCAGTCTTCTCCAGGCTAAACAGCCACAAGGCTTTCAGCCTTTCCTCATAAGAGAGATGTTTCAGCCTCTTCATCACCCTTGTAGCCTGCTTTGGACTCTCTCTAGTATTTCCCTGTCCCTCTTGAACTGGGGAGCCCAGCACTGGACACAACACTCCAGCTGTGGTCTCACCAGTGCAGAGCAGAGGGGAAAGAGAACCTCCCTGGCCCTGCTGCC
>VWZY01004273.1:1969509-1997077 GCA_013399075.1 Chloroceryle aenea
TGCTGATGTATTGAAATACTAATTTAGGTTTTCACTGAATTTAAATACTTTTTTTTTTCTCCTTTTTGAAAGCATGAGTCCTTCTCTAACTCATGTGCTGATTCATGCTGGGAAATAAATACAGCAGCTTCTCTCAGTCAGTAAAAAAGCCACTTCCATCAGCTTTTATATTCTAGCACTGACAAGCCTATTTCCTCTATCTAACCACATTGACTTTTAGCTGGCTTTTGATAGAATTTTCATTATAAATACTGTTTTGGTTTGGTTTGCTCTTCTTTCTATTAACAATGGAAACAATTCTTTGTGTCATATTTAAGGTGGATGTATGAATTCCAAATACTTGTGTCTTAGCACCTCATGATATTTCACATAAAACTTCTGGGCAGCAGACCAATACTCCCTGGATCCATTTCATCCAAATATTTAACTGGAATGTTTCAGTCAACAGTCTGCTTACTCTGAACTCCCATCCTCATCAGGGAAAGAGAAGAATTTCCAGAGGGTGATTCTAATGTTGCACGGTTTGAATCAGCATCTGGAAGTATCTGTCTCTCCAGTGACTATACATCAATCCTAAACAATTTATATACACTAGACACTCAACTGCATGAGAGCTATCAACAGACCAAACCTACTTGTGAGGCCCTTGAGCTTCCATTACCCATCTTTACAGAGAGGTTTTAAATAATTCCTTCCCTAAATACTGTTATTTCACCTCTATCCAGATGATAACTCTTGCCATGAGTTTTTGTTAGACCTCTGAATATACATATTTCAGTTTAAAATTAAGCACTTGGAAGAATTACAGCAAAAGGCAATAAAAATTTTGTGTAACACAGAACCAAGAATGAGAGCTCCCAAGAGAGCTCGGAAGATGCCCACCCCAGCTAATGGTCAGCACACATACAGAGGAGATCCTTATGGATCAGATCTCTGGTTCAGATGAAAAGTTTGAACTTCAGGTGATAGACACCTATTCACTTAACAAGCATCTGTGGCAATTCCACTTAACCTGCTTGAGGTGATATTTTTGGACAAGCTTTCAGACTGAAATCATGGGTAGCTGATGATGAAGATGAGTGTGTTGCAAGAGCTGCAAAAAGCTTATATATGGGCAGCACCAGGGAAGAGAACATTTCAAAGCTATTCTTTGCCAAAGTTAAGTGAAAATTTGTCTATACCTTGGAAGGCTCACATCCCAGGTAGTAATCTTACTCTTCAGGCTATACAGGGAGCCTTATATTCCTTGAGCTAATTGACCTTAATTACATATACCAAAAAAATAAAAGATTAAATCTTATAGGAGAAATTAAGATGGAAGGAAGGAAGGAAGGANGAATCAGAAGTTCAGAGGTTAGGGGGAAAAAGACTTGAGAAGAACTGAACAA
Source organism: Chloroceryle aenea (assembly GCA_013399075.1). NCBI lineage: Eukaryota > Metazoa > Chordata > Aves > Coraciiformes > Cerylidae > Chloroceryle > Chloroceryle aenea. Next base: position 1,970,898 of record VWZY01004273.1, read on the forward strand.
ATAACTAAATGGAAACCTTCATATTTATTAAACCATGCTATTTTATGAAAAGCATAAGAACAACACCCCACTTGAAGTACAAAATAAACTAGAAATAAATCATTAATAAAGTAAAATGACCAACACATTTAAAGGAAAGAAAGAGGATTGTATCATAGAAGGCTCATTACTTCAAATTGGATCGGCAGATGAAAATAAAAAAAATTTTAAAAAAGCTTTCAAAAAAATCTACCTAGGTAATCAGATTAAGTAAAAACTCCAGGGAAGAAAGATACTAAAAATTACCTAGCTATTATTTATATTTCTGATCTGTGGAAGATTTTATTTTTTTTTTTCTGGAAAGATCCAAAACCAAGGCAAAAAGCTGAAATATAGAAACTTTTCATATAGATGACATGTTCTAAGATTCTATTTGAAGCATGAGAAAATTCTAACTGAGTTTCTTCATTGACATGTTTTGTTTCACTTTGCTGACCTGATCTGAAATCTTCCCATTTGAGAAAGCTCAACATTTGTCCTGCATCTCTAATAGTGACACATTGTTTCAGAGGAGATGTGTTTCATTCAATTGTTTAGCCAAGACATTATACTTTCCTCCCTGGACAGCTTTTTCCATGACATATTTTGTCACCATGGTCCAGAAGAAGACGGTGGCAAGCATTGGTGGTGCAACACTAATTATCCCACCAAGAAAGACCTTCAGAATAACTTCCAAGATCTAAATAAGCATTGTTTAAAATACATTTTAAAACATGGAAAATGGAAAGGTTAACTTGTTTCTTTAACCCTGATGATATAAGAACATGTAAAAGTTAACATGAACTTTATTTTGTCAATGTTTCTATGTGTCCCTGTATTTCAATGTGTGTATATGAATCCATCCAATAGCTCTTGGATGCAATTCATCTCACTTAAGTCAGGCTTTTTAAAATAGTGATATGAGTGTAAGCTTATTATCCTAGGCTGGAAATTGGAGGGCAATTTGTTTCATTTTAAGAGAGACCAAAGATAACTAAGACCAAATACCCTCTGTCAATGTGCATTTCTCTCCACTCAACAAGGTCGTCTTATTTTTAGCACCTTCAACTTTGACAACCATCTTCTGCAAATCTCAAATCTACAACCAGCCAAAGCCCTGGACACATGTGTAAGTTCTTTTAAGTCCTTTCCAGTTTATTATATAAAGACCTCGGGATTTGACATCTAGTTGCTCACTTCTGTCAAATTTTGCCTAAACAAAATCTCCACAGAAAGTCCAGGAATTGAGCTGGTGACAGTAAAAGAAAAAAAAAAGAAAAAAAAAAGTGTTAAGAGATTTTCCTGTATGACACAGAAACAGGCTCAGCAGTGGTAGATTTGGATATTGCCTAAGTCCAGTTTCCTATGAAAAGGTAAGCTCATGTTTCATACCAATACTCCCTGGGTGGACACTTATTTCATCCAGACGATCACAGTAAATCCCTTCAGATGCCCGCAGAAGGATCAGCAGCTTTAAATCCCTTTCTAGGGGATGCTGAAAAGAACCTGAAATACAGACAAAAGAGTAACAACCCACCACAGAGGTATCAATGGCTTTTGTAATGCTGAATTTAGGGGGGAACCAGGGTGTGTGAACCCAAATTTAAAGGTCTAAATGGCTGAAATAGTATTTCCCTCCTCTGCTCATTTTTGCCTTTCTGCTCCTTTATAATTTCACCCGTTCCCAGGCAGTCATGAATTCTGCAGCCAGGATGGGTAAAATGCTCTTTCAGACCAATGCAAAGATTGAGGGAAAAGGGTATGGGAAAAGAAAATGCCCAAGAAGTTCTGGTATATGTGATGGTGCTCTCATCTTGTGGTGATAAGTCTGTACAGTAAACTGTATTCCAACTGTGACTTCATTTATTTCACCAAGGGTAGTTTACAGTTTCAGAAGAAAATGGCCCAGCACTAAACAGATACTAAGGAAGAAAAAGTAGGACAGCTTTTGCCCTGGAGAAATGTATGCGGAGTCCAGTAAAAGAGTTCAGCGTTCCTTTAAAATTAGAGATTAAATCAATTATGCAACAGAAAATTGCAGCAGATGTAGAACTAAAAAATATATACATATCTGTACAAAATTAGCTGGCCTGTCATGTTCTTTTAATATTTAAAAATTACTAGTTTGGAAAAGAGAGACAAATTTGTATCCTAAAGAAACATTCCTCTTTGAGAGCTTTTTTTAATTAAGTGAAATCAATAAAAAAAAAAATTCATTGTTCTCCCACCAGTGTCTGATATCTGTGGATATTTAAATTCTCTGAACAGCTTTTAAATGGGTAAAAGGCAAATACTACAAGACTTGGATGGTCACACCAGTGACCTTGTATCTTCTTTGGGGACATGAAGGGAAATCAATCTTATAGAGGCCATCATCCATCTGACTTTCTTGTTTAAAATCCCATAACTGTGGTTTGAATGGAAGAAAACCAAATACTATATTCACAAAGAAAAATTAGTGATAAGCACTTTCACCAACGATGTACTAGGTTAAAGAAATATCTACACAGAGCAGCAGAAGAGTTAACGTAGAATTTTTGCATGCAGAGTTATTGTTTTCCTGCTTCATCCTCACAACTTGTGACTTCAAAGAGCTTGAACATACCTTTCCCATTCCTCAGGTCAACCTTCACCCTTGGGATAAAGTTATTAGATACACTGAAGACCAAGGAAAATTCAATAAAAAATGTTTGGAGACCTTTATATTAATCTTACAATGTTACTCACAATTTCCATTTTCCACTCATGATGATGTCCTTTGAAAGAGGGGGATTATTATCAACTGCCATTATGAATTACTGCTGCTGTTATTACTGGTGGTTTTATTTATTCCTGGTTACAAAGCATTTGCTATTTCATCTAATTAAGTTAATTAAAAATAGCTATACAATATATCCAATTCTCAGCTCAATTTAAAATAATTTTCAGTAATTTTTCAGGCTTAACACAGGCAAATATTTGCAAATGTGAATTCTAAAGGCTTGAGCTGGAGTTTATTACTCCTTTAAAAGAATTACATCGACATTTAGCTAAAATTTGTGATTTTTAATCCTAAAATGCATGACAATACGTTTCTTTGTTCAAGAAAAAAAAAAAAGCAAGCACACGAAACAAAAATATAATCAGAGAAACAAAGAAATTATAATAAAAATACTCATAATAGCTCATCACTATATTAAAACATTAGGAAAGAAATAAAAGAATGGGAAGATAATGTTCACGGAAATGTTTCAGTGGATGGAAGTTGTAAATGGTACATAACACAAAAGAACACAGGACGTATCAGTGCGTAGAAAGATTTGGCTTGTTTTAAGTATATTTAGAATTAATCTTTAGAATCTTAATACTTTCTTATTTCCATTAATGGTTCTGTGGTTTAAAATGAATGGATTTCATCAACTTGAATGTAAGTGCTGCAGAAGAGTCAGCCCAGAAACTCATTGGACTATTAAGGCGGACTTTTCAGTAAGTTTGGGATCACTGATGATGTCTTGGAGCACTTGAAGAAAGTTAATATTGTGCCAATATTTCAAACAAAGATAAAAGTAAGAGCCCCAGGTAATTACAGGCCTGACAGCTTGACACTGATTCTAGGGGAAAAATAAATAAAAATGGAATGTCCAACTCTGAAGACAATTAATAAATCATTAAAGGTGGATGATATAATTAATGCCAATCAACCTGGTTTTATAGAAAAAAGGTCCTGTGAAACTTCCTTGTTATCATCTTCTAATGAGATCACAGGTTTAGTTGATAAAGATAATAGCTTTGATATGATATAATATAATTGGCTTCTCCCAGGCACTTGACTTTGTAGCACAAAACTTTCTGATTAACAAACTACACTGGTACAACACGAACTTGGCAGACATTAATTACAGGCCGATTGACTCAGAAAGGGCTGGTCCTGCAAGCCCTGTAGTATCCTACATTTTATCATTGACCCAAAGTAGTGTGAAGATACTGAAAATAATCAGATAAGTTGACACAAGTGGGGGGAAAAAAATCAAATAAAAGATGAGGCAGCAAATCAGCAATAATTTCGAGGTGAAGAATTAGGAAACAAATGTTCAAAATATGACAGGTCTTGAAAAGGCAATGTGTTCTTTGTGAATGGATGGAAACGAAGGAAAATGAAGGAAAAACTGACTAAGGTCTTAAACTAAGCTGAGCTTAGTCTAAATACAGCCCTATGGTATGGCTCATGAAAATATGCAAACAAGAGCTGCCTCAGCTTACTCTTAGGGAATTCCAAAATAGGTAATAAACAAGTTTCATCACCTGACAAAGTAACTGGCGTATGAAATCACAGCTCTTGTAATAAGTAGTTTTGATAAACACTGGAATCACAATCTCTGCAACACATATGTGAAGGATCTGGGCTTTAAGTGCCTGTCTTAGAACTGTGGATGTGAAAACTGCCCCACTTTGTAGTGGTGAACAAGTCCTACAAAAGAGCACATCAAACTGTAGAATTATCCATCCAACACGTGAGGTGCACAGAAGTGGAGAGCACTTCATAATCCTACTACAACTGGAAGGTTTATCAATTTAATGAGCAGTCTGTTTGATCATAAGGTGAGATAATAAGGAACTGGTGGCAGAGAACCAGAAAAAAAAAAGGTAATTGTAGTCTGAGTTGCCAGAAGTGTCAGGTGAGATGAGGAAAAGGTCAGGAAGGACAGTGTACACATAAAACAGACAAGGCTTCCTCAAACACATGTTCTTCCAACTTCTTCCAAGTTTACCTGGAATTTGAAGGATTTTCTCCTCTGTCCAGACTCAATGGACTCAACATGTATCTGCCAGCCTGTGCAGTGTTCCTGAGCAGTGTCTTGTCCACTCTGGACACCTCAGGAATTTCTTTCATACGGATACAGGTCAATCTGTTGGTGCATACTCAGCAATGTTTCAACTCTGCAACTTCCTACAAGCTGGGCTTTCTGCACAGGCATTGCAAGGCCAATTTGTGCCTTCATTGTCTGTCTGATGACAGATGTCACATCAAGTGGTTTCACTGTAGATGTGTGACCTTCTGCAGGGGGTATCTAAAGCTGAAGTTCTTCCAGGGAGTGCTGGCACCATGATATGCACTACACAATGCAAAAAAAAAACCCTCATACATGATAATCCTATGTCTAAGAAACAACTGTGCTTCTAATAAAGTCACCACTGATTACACACTTGCCTGAAGAAGTGTGAACTGCCTGGATTGCAACACAGATCTGTTAGTGCAATTGTTGCAGCTGGCTCATAACCCATCATCAGGTCTAACCTCTGAAGAGGATAAATGCTATGTGACGAGAGAGAGAAAGAAAAAGGAGAACAGAGAGAGAGGTGATTTTTTAAATTATTTTTTTTCTATACAGATTTTCACTTATTTTGGACTGCAGCCTGGATCTAGTTTGCTTCCGAGATGCAAAAGCATTTTCCACTGTTTTCATATTTCAGTTTTACTCCAGATGTTCTGACAAGTTTTTTGCTGTGTTTTATTTCTTTTTCCATGGCAAACCCCAATCAATTCTTTCCTAGAATAGTGGGTGTTTCCTCCCTTCTAGCCTTTCCTATTTTACAACACAATGCTCTGCAACAGCTGTTGAAAACAAGGGCAAGGAAACTTCTAGGATAAGAACCCCTCCCTTCTATTGGCAAATAGACTTTGCTGAGTATCTTGCTGTGACCATCTCCAATATCAACTCTCTGTTTCCTGAATCCAAAGCTTCTTAGACTCCAGCTACCCAGCTGTTTTGAAAACTGCAGTATACTGTCACCAGAAAGCCTGAAGAGTTTTTATTCATGGTCAATACACAGCTGGATAGTCACCTAGTGAAGGTTTTTCCTCCCAAGCTGTTTCTTCAGGTGTTCAGACTGCACTTTATAGAAACATTGAATAATTTAGATTAGAAAAGACCTTTAAGATCATCAACTCCAACTATTAACCCATCTCTTCCAGTTCACCACTAAACCATGTCCCTCAGCACCACATCTCCAAAGCTTTGAAACCCCTCCAGGCATGGGGACTCTACCACTCCTTTTCTCCAGGATAAACAACCCTAGAAGAAGCCAATAAAAAATATAATCAGCCTGTAAACAAGGAGACATCATATGGGTAGTCTCTTACAGGTGATGCTGTCAAGTAAATAGAAGAGATGAGTGACCACCAGCTGTGGAGTAGGAACTAGCAGCCAAAAGTGAGAGATGAATGTCCAAGGAATAAGAAGGGAGACATGCAGGATAGGATGTCTAATGCCATCTTAGAGTCCTAGGGCCAGCCAAATCCACTATGTGATGTTGGCAGATACAAGACAGGTGTCAATGATAGAACAGTAGTTTTTTAAGGAGAAGCTGGAGGTCAGGTGGGTGCCCAGCTGAGGGTGCTCAAAGTGGTAGAAAATCCTTAGTTAGGCAACTAAACCGTGTTTCCAGGGAGATTTATATGCCTACTTTTAGGTTTCTGAAAGCAGATATTTCCATGTTCTCTGTCTGACTGAGCTAATAAAGATCAAACAATACATTGTAGTCTGTGATTTGCTCTGGATACTTGTATTGACTTGTCCCACTGACTGCTGAGACTCCACTGACTCTGCTGAGTAGCTCTCTACTAAAGCAGCCAGCTCATCCACTGATCTCCACATGTTTTGATTAGATTTGGGTGTCTCAAACATTTGAACTGAATCCCTTTGCACCCTAGATGGTGTGATCACTTAGAAGAAGCCAAGTGGCTTGGAAAGGGTAAAACCAAAACAAACAGGCTGAGAGATTAACTGAAGGGGATGCAGATGGTGCAGTGAACTTTTCAAACCACTTTTTCCTGAGATCAGGGGTGAAAAATTGCTTGCAATACATCAACAGTACTCCATCTTCATACAAGTTGAATAGCTGTGCAGGAATGCTATGTGAGTGCAAGATGAGACTTAGCTCACAGTTAAAGAAGAAGGGACCCACATAACATAGGTACTGGAGAAGCTGGAAGATAGTCAGTTGGTGAAGCTCACTTGTGGTCTAACTGTTGTTATAAGGCTGAGCATTAATCATCACTAATACATGGCCATTTTCTGAAGCACAGTGATTTACCCTTTGGGAAGTCAACATGCAGGTTCTTACTAGTGCTGAAAAGAAGGGGAATGAATGTGTTAGAGCTCTTACCACAAGCAAGAAATGTCTGGTGTTTCATCTCCAGACAATCAAGCCACGAGCTAATGATGACCTTAGGCATCTTGCCTTAGATGAGTGACATGACTGACAAGCAGGCATCATGAGATATGCAAAAAAAGAATGTGACAAGTTGAAACTAAAAAGAGAAATCCTATCTGGATAATTACTTAGTGAGTTCTACTATAAAAAGAAAAAATAACCTGCCAGCAAAGAGCAGCTCAGTACAGTGCAGTTCAGGATGAGTGCAATGGAGCAGTTTGTGCAAAACAAACTTCAGCATTTTCTGCAGACTTATCAGGAGCTGAGGGCTTTGTTCAGCAGTGAAACAGGGCTCTTTCTGAACATATCATCTGGTTTAATGCTGACTTATGGGTTAAAATAAATGGAACCATCCTAGCTGAGAACCAAAAAAACCCCACACTTCTGAGATCTTGAGCTCAACATTTCTTTTCTTGTTCTGACACAGGTGTGTTAATGATATTTAGCAAATCACTTAATCTCTCTGAACCTCAAACTCTCCTTCTATAAACTGGAAAAAAATAGCTCCTTTTTTTTACAGCATGGCAACATAGGGAGGTAGAAATAAATGGTGTTTCTAAAATGCTGTTACAAACATCACCATCAAAGAAGAAAGTTTAAGTGAAAAGGAGAAGCTTCTTGTCTAGGAGCTAGGACTACTAGAGATTGAAATAATCAGAAAGTCTCCCTGGGTGCAACAATAGTGCAGGGCTAGGAGCACACAGAGAAATGTCTGTGGGGATATTTTACTTCTGGGTTCCCAATCATGCTGTTGATGATAATTCACACTGGGTTGTGATCAGACATTGAAGAGGAAAGGGATGACAGACCCTGCAGGATCAAAGGTGTCCCAAGAATTCTGATGTCCCAACTATCATTGTATGATCCCATCCCAGTTTCCCTGCAAATTATTGTTTTAATAAAATTATGTTCTTATTGATAGTTCATAGGCACCCATTTTAAATTGATTTCTTTTCCTGTGTTATATATACCTCATCATCACACAATTCCTATATACTTTTAGTTGAATTTTAACCATCTGACTTTGTTTTATCCCTGCAATTAAGATGCCAAAGTGTTCTGAAGGACACCAAAGTCCAAGTAAGATTTGTTTCTAGAACTTATAATTGTTTTTTAGCAGTAGAAGTGAACAAAATACTCAGGCTCTTCCAGCAAGTCTTTGGCCCAGACCACTGAATTAGAAGCAATGGCAAGTGACCAAAGATGGCTATGCTGAAAACAGGGCACGAAGAAATTACACAACAGGGAGGACCTGGGGATTTGGCTCACTTGATGTCAACCTCAGATCCTGTTCAGGCAATGCTGAATGCTGATGTCCACATCTATTAAGTCTGTTTACTAAACTGTCTCATTATCTATTTTGTGTCAGGATTTCTTTGGGGTGTGGTAGAATTGGACAGATGGGCCTCAAAACCTTCCTTCAGGCATGGAACAGTCGGGATTGGACAGATGGGCTCCAAGAAGTTACCTTTAGGCCTCAAACACATGGGGACAAAAAGAGGAAAGGATAAAAAGCATGCACTCCCGGGTTTACAAGCAAGTGCAGAAGCCAGTGTAAGATGTGGGCAACTTGCAGATTCTCTACCCACCTATCATCTCACAGCTGAAACGAGAGCAGATATCTCTCCAGAAGATGCTGGACTACGATTCAACAGCTGCAAATACCTGTTTGGCTTTTAATATCATTACTACTCACAGATGTGCTGGAGGGGAGTTTGTGCAGCAAAGAAATGCCTCAATGTTTTTTTAATAAGTGTTTTTAGCAATGAACACATGCTTTTTCTTAAAACCAATATGAAACCATATTTAAACTACATCAGAGTGTAAGTAAGAAATTACTGAGACTCTTATAAGTATATATATATATTAACCTCCCAGATGAGGCTTTCAAACCTCTTTTTCCCAACAAAAACACAAGACAGCAAAATCACTCTTTTGCCAGGTACTGTGTTAACTAAAGAGTCCCTTGAGATTAACGACAAACAAATATTGGAGCAGACTTCTCAGGAGGTGATTACACAAACAAATACTCTTTTTAAAGTTCATGAAACCAATCTTGAGAAAGGTCAAGCAGTGATCAACAAGGATTCCTGTAAGTAAATACAATGCCTGGCTTTAGGAACCTTGATATTTAAGGGGAATTATATGAGTAATTATTTCTGTGTGGAAAAAACACAGATCCATTGCAAATTACGTGGAACAGCCCCAGTGACATTGGGGAGTCTAAAAACAGTAGAAGCAGGGGCAAGGTGGTACCTCCCCAAGGTCCTGGTGTTCACATGTACAGAAGGATGAGAGGAACAAATGTGCTCGATCCAGCTGTGCCAGTTTCATGCTACAGCAGGATTTCCAGGCACTCTGGGGTTTCTCCATGACTCTGTTTATGCTGGCTTTAAATATTTGTGAATCACCTACAAACTGTCTTACTACTGCCCACAGACACCAGGCACTTCCCGAACATTAAGGTAGATCCTGCCCTGAAGAATCACCAGAGCGTGTCCAAAGAAAGGCAACAAAGCTGGTGAAGGGCCTGGAGCACATTTCTTATGAGGAGTGGCTGAGAGANGTCAGTTTGTTCTCCCAAATAACAAGTGCTAGAACAAGAGAAGATGGTCTTAAGTTGTGCCAAGGGAAGTTTAGATTAGATATGAGGAAGAATTTCTCTACCAAATGCGTTATCAGGCACTGGAACAGCTTCCCCAGGGATGTGGTTGAGTCCCCATCCCTGGAGGGATTTAAGAGTCGTGTAGATGTAATGCTGAGGGATATGGTTCAGTCAAGGTCTTCTCAGTGTTAGGTTGATGATTGGACTAGATAATCATAAGGGTCTTTTCCAATCAAGGAAATTCTGTGATTCTGTGAATTACTGTCTCTTAAAGCAACCCCTCATGAAGTAGGGAGGACTTTTGAATATAGCAGGTAAAATCTCAGCTACAATGAAATCAATATTGCCACTAGCTTCAGTGGGGTGAAAGCAGTGGCATTTGTAATATGTTGCCATTAAAAGAAGAGGTAATTAGCTCCAGCTCTTGGTGCCTAACAAGGATTCTGAGTGTCCACATGGCAGATAGCTAGCTACGGGGCGCTAGGATGGCCAGAGCATGCATAGTAACACAATGCCACCTTCTTTCTCTGACTATCAAGGGCAGAAATAAACCCCAGGCATCCAGAAAACAGGCAGCTCACTTACCCACTTTCAGCGTACCCCCCAGCACGACGATGCAGGCTGCACTAAGGACATTGCTGGAGTTGCTGGGGAACTCGAGGGTCCCCAGGATGTAGAGGCCTCTCAGAGGTGGAAGAGCCATATCCACCAGGATGGTGCGGTCTGAGAAAAGAAGCAGAGGATTGTTTAGAACCATGGCAGCCTACCAACACTACTTGCCAAAGAAGGGTGGCACGAAGATGAAGAATGTTAGCTTTGTTTAAGTTTTTGTGCTGGTTTGGGCTGGGATAGAATTAATTTTCTTCATAGTAATGAGGTGATGTGTTGGATCTGTGGTGAAAACAGTGTTGAGAATTCAGGGATGTTTTTGGTGCTTACACAAAGTCAAGGTCTTTTCTTATGCTCACCATCTCACCAGTAAGGAGGGTGGAGGTGGACAAGAAGCTGGGAGGGGACAGAGCTGAGACAGGTGACTCCAACTGACCAAAGGGATATCCCAGACCATATAACAACATATTCAAGAATAAAAGGTGGGGCAGGAATGAGGGAAGTTTGGGGTTAGAGTTCTTGTTTTCCTAAGTCACTATAACTCATGATGGAGCCCATCTCCTGGAGATGGCTGAACACCTGCCTGCCACTAGAAACTGGTGAATAAATTCCTTGTTTTACTTTGCTTGTGAGCAGCTTTTGCTTCACCTATTTAACTGTCTTTATCTCAACTCACAAGTTTTCTCATTTTTACTCTTCCAATTCTCTTCTCCATCCCACCAGGGAGGAATAAGTGAGCAGCTGTGTGGGGTTTAGCTGCCAGTTGGAGTTAAACCACAACAGGTTTGCTTTGTTTATATTGTATTTGCTTAGAACTATTGGAGAAGGGCTTGTGTGTTTGTTCAGTATCCACAAGCAGAGCTTCATCTACAGCTGAGGCTCCACAGTGTGGCTGTTATCTAATAAATGAATAACAAAATACCTACAATTATATTGTTGCATGATTAAGTCTCATCAAATGCTGGCTTGCATCTCTAAGAATGCATGTGAAGGGCAGCAAGTTAGTCTCACTAAGTGAATCTGGCTCTGTTTATGGATGTAAATCTTGATCACCCAATGAGATGAATCAGGACTATTAAACTGTGTCCAGAAAGCATTTTTCACTCATGGCATTGAAGACAACAAGATTGACAGAAGAGAAAAATCCAACAGTGGTGCTTTATGTACAAAAAGCCTGCAGGTCCCCATTTTCTTAACAGCAGTGATCAGGGTGACAAACTGAAGCCACACACCATAACCTACCTCAAATGACACCCTGTCACTGCTTCTTCCCCTCTGCAGTTTGGCTTTGCTCTCTCAAGTTTTGTGTATCAAAGTTCACCTCTTCCTCACCGACCAAGAGGAAAGCTTAGTTTACATCAACAGAAGCTGCAGGAAGATGGATTTCTTCAGTTCTGTATTGATAGGACTAATCATTCATAGAGTCATAGAATCATTTAAGTTGGCAAAGACCTTTAAGATCATCAAGTCCAATAGTTAACACAGCACTGCCAGGTCACCACTAACCCAGGTCCCTCAGCACCACAACTACACATCTTTTAAGTCCCTCCAGGGACGGTGACGACACTGCTTCCCTGGGCAGCCTGTTCCAGGGCTTTACAACCATTTCAATGAAGAACTTTTACCTGATATCCAATCTAAATCCTGGCATAACATTTCCTCTTGTCCTACCACTTGTTACTTAGGAGAAGAGACTGACCCCTACCTGTCTACAACCTCCTTTCAAGGAGTTGTAGAGAGCAGGGATGTTTCCCCTGAGACTCCTTTTTTCCAGACTAGTTCCCAGTTCCCTACTAATAGATTAGTTAACAGTGACAAGGGGCAGCACCATTTCCTCAGATTCTTAAGGAAAACAAGGAGCCTATTTTTATATTACAGAAGAGAGTGGGGACTGTCACTTGGTTGATCACAACAACAGCATCACTGCTGCCTCCTGAAGCTGCAAGTCTACAGCCTGTGAACCTTTTAAAAGATGCTTAAGCATTCCAAGCAGGACATGTAAATGGTATAACTTTTAGAGGTAGTCCACTGCACAGAGGTGAATTCCACCCTCAGGGCTCACCTAATGTTCTTTGGTGCCACTAGGAGCTTTTCAGTTGATTGCACTAGAAAACAGCTCAGGCCCTTAAATTGTTGTTTCCATGTCTTTTCATTATTGACAAGAGCAACAGTTTCCAGGTATGGTCCACATCTGAGTCAGTGGATACCCCTGGAAAAAGGAAAATCAAGGTATTTCCTTAACAAAGGGTTCAATGAAATGATCTAATTGTGACTTTCATAGAAATAGCTTGCACAAAATCAGAGTCTTCAACATAATGAGAGCTGCCAGATCCTACTCTGAGATTTGTTGTGGCTTTCGCTGATCTCATCTGCATTTATTGTGAGGCACACACCAGAAAAGATTGAGGAACATACATGGTTTTGACAGAGTGGTGAGAATGGTGTGGAAGACAGAAGAGCCATGGGGTGTCTTGGGAAGCGGATCAGGTTTTTCACAGTTTTTCTTCTGCCTGTAGCCATTAGCAACTGCTTTGGATGAAGACACAAATGATCATGCAACAGGTAACACAGGGAAAGTCCTTTCCCCAAGACGTGTAATTAGGGGCTGACCGAAACCATGTAGCAGAGATTTAAGAGTGTTTTTCAAGCCCTGTTTGCAGGAAACATAACCAAAACCTACATGAAGTATACTCAGAAGTGGACTGAAAAAACTATGAATAGACTGTCGTTAATAATAGCATTTCTTAGGTTTTGACTCTGGTTTTACAATCCTGAAGTTTGGACACTTTTACAATCCTGAAGAAGGACACTTTTTCATGGAAGAAAGTCCTGGGTCAGCTTGCAGATTTGTTTGTCTCTTCTACATCCATGTTCCTACTATTTCACTGTAACCCAATCATCCCACCTCTTCCTTTCCCATTTTTTTTTATTCTTCTTTCTGAGTGGACATAATCAAGGACACCCTGAAATCTCCATTCTCAAGGAGTACACCACATGAACTCTGAACACCTTGTCTCAAAAGAAATTCCTTGCATCCTTGGGCTGAAACATCTTTCAAGCATGTAAAATTTTCACAGCATTCAGATGTAATAAGTCTCTACAAAGCAAGTGCAATCTTTTTTTTCCCCCCCTAAATCTCATACTGTTAGTACTTGATACATCTTTACAGGCATGAAGAACCTCCTGTCTATAATCTCTTTACAGGACAGGTATAGTCCTATGCCCTGCAGAGCTGAGAAGTGAAGGCACAGTATGTGCAGATATGAAACAGAGAGGAGAATAAGGGGGAAGATGTTGTTAAAATGATATCTCTCAGACAGAAGGGGAATCTAGTTTGTGAAATCACAGCTCAAGAATGTGGCAAAAAGCTGCAGTTGACAAAGGCCATAAGTATATTCATCAAACACAGACTGAAACATTTTTACAAGGAAAAGAAGTGCTCCTAGGCATACCATTTTTATGTCAAGTTTCAATCTAGAACAGATATTTTTGCTGAGTTGCACATCTTTCTAAAAAAAGGTCTTATAAAGGAAATGCTGGCTGCTCTGCAGCTGTAGCGTCGTGTGTGTGAGCCTCGAGACACAAGAGTGAGAAATTCCCCCACTCAGAGATATGGCTGCAAGCCTATGGTTCCCTCAGTTTAAAAGAACAACACTCTGGGGTTGTGATGCTTGGAGTGTGAAGTCCTTGGAGGGTGAAATGTGGCCCTGTAGAAACAACAGAACAATCCTCTGTGGGAAAAAAGTCCTTTCACACTTGAAGAGAAAAGCAAACAGATTCAAAGGAAACTTCCTTACGTGGTCCTTATAGAGTATGCTCATTTGTGCAGTAGAGGAAGATGCTGACTAAGCGGTTAAACCCATAAACTTTAGGTCACTGAGTTCAAAGGATTCACCTTCAGAGAAAGACAAACTGGAATTGTTTTCCTCCCATGAAGATATTCATATAATGGCAAGCAATGACTTTCAGCAAGCCATAGTTTGAGCCTGAAAACAGGGCTACATTTCGTTGTATACGTGTTTCTTCAGACAAAAGCTCACAGGTATGGCAGAGTCTTAATGTTCAGATGTACAATACTGAGAAGTCACTAATGACTCCAGCAATGACACAAAATGCCTTTGATCAACTGCATTGCTGCATAAAAGACCATAGCACGCCATTGAATGGAAATCAGGCACAACAGAAGAGCTATTATATGAGATACAGTACTGCAGCATTCATCTCTTCAAACAGAAAAAGTTCAAAGAAAATCAAAATCAGAAAATGAATAACAGAGTGAATTCCAACAAGAAAAAAAAAAAAAGAAAGAAAAAAAAAAAAGAAGAGAGAAATTGCCAGAGGCTACATGATATCATATCAATACTCTTCAAAACAGCATTCCATTGCCTGGAATTATAACATGTTCTCCTTCCACTCAGAGCACGCTGCATCAGGACTGTGTCACACTGAAAACCATAAAGCAAAGCTCTGAAAATCCAGGGGCTTGAGAAGCTAATGCCACTGCTGGCTGCCAGAATGGCATGACTAAACTTATCCAGCGTGTCTTTCGAAGTGGTGTGACTGCTGAAGCTCAATGCATGTGAGAGGTCCTTGTGGGATGGCTGTGGCTCTGGAGGATGAACCTCCAGAGATAAAAGCACAAGTTGTTGCAGCCTGAGTTCAAGATTTCCAGCTGGAGCTGGAAGAGACTTGTATCTGCCAGGGAAGTGAAACATCCATAAACTGCTGTAGTTAAACTTATATTTAAAAACTGTAGATTTCATTTTAGATGAAGCAGTTGACTTCAGACTTCTTGTAACTGGAAACTCATAAACACATCTGGTAGCAAAGCAAAGTAGGACAAATGAACAGAAAATTCAGCTTGCTTCACTACATTTTAGGTGCCTTCATCTGAGCAATAAATCCGATTTTTATCTCACATGAAAAATGACTATGACTCCAGTTTAAGACGCTGCACTCTGTTGACTCCCACTGCCAATAAGTGCTTCAACACCTCCAATCCAGCAAGAACGAGGAGGGAGGTTGAAAAGGAAATAGAGGCATCATGATGAGAAAAGGCAGGTATGCAACAGAGCAGTTGACACTGATAGACAGCTTGTGCTCATGTTTGTGGTCATGTTCTTGGGCTAAAATTGAAGGAGAATTCCAGGAAGACACTGTAGAGAACAGTTTCTGCACACCAACTAAACACACATATCTACTCTAGTGATGGGAGCTAAGAGATTTTTATCACTGATAGAAAGAAGACAGTCACAGAGTATGGCTCTCCACCACTCCTATCAGGCATCATTTGTCCCTTTCCTTTTCAGACACTAAATATTTTGCTGTGGGTTTGCTGTACAGTAAAGCTTCTCTGAAGAACAGAGGCAGTTTTATTGTACACTGTGGAACACCCAGCTCTAGATGGCTAGATATGGTGATTCAGAACTCCCAGGGTCTCATCCTGCTGCTCAGGCACCTACTTTTGTTCTGGTTTTCAGCAACCTTTATAGTCCTCAGTTCTTCACAGGAAGAGAACATTCCTGTCCATGGTAAAACACAGATCATGTTTAACAGTCCAACCTCTATCCTGCTGCCTCCCAACCAGTATGCACCAGTACGCTAGAAAGAATCCCTGTATCACACACCACAGCACAATGCAGGCATTCCCCAGTTAAGCTGACCAAACCAGCACTGCTCTAAATTCTTGAGATGTTATTTCTGACCCCAAAGGCTGTGCGGTCATGCTGCACGGTGCCAGGCCTGAGTTAATGAGCTTTGCCTCTCAGGAGAGCTAATTAGTTCTGGTATACCAGCATGCTGATGCAGCGGTACTGTTTCCAGTCCTAGAACTAGATCAGTTGGGCTGGGCTGTGGGCAGCAACATGCAATGCTTCAGGCACAGCTTAGTCACGAAGGGCCTTGTGGTATGTGACAAAAGCCGCAGTCAACATCTCGTATGGCAGCTAAAATGAGTTATTTTATCAAGAGGATTACACACGCTCTTGCAGGAAGCATAGAGGAGTTTTATTCATAGGTGAGTTTGCAATACACAAAAAGTTCATCACAACCTCAGCATCCAGCTTCTCCTCTCTTAATCTAAGCAATGCAACTCCAAATCCTTAGCCAAAACTTTTTATTTATGTAATTATTGCTTTCTGCTTTTATGCAAATTGTGATTTACCTCCTGTGACTATCTCCTCATAATTAGCTCACTGTGAGTACAGAAGCCTGAGCTGCCAGTGGCACCTTTGTGCCTCTTCATATCTGCATCTGATATATGATTTTGAAGCCTGAAATGATCTGGTCTTTTGACAATCATGGTCTAATAGTGGTGAACTGGTTATAACACAATACACAAGAAGTTGAAAGAGGTGGTCTGGTGCTGTCTCTGCCTTGTTCTCAGAGAGCTGTGAAGGACAAAATATGCACTTGGCATGCAAAATCCAGCTGTGGCAAGAGGATCAAAAAGAGAGCAAAGCACATGGGAAATGTCCCTCTCTTCAATGTCTGCGTAAAGGGTCAGATAAAACAGAGATGAGAGTGAAGTAGGAACCAGGGAGCACGGGACAATAAGGACACTTTCTGTGTTTCCAAATGGCAAGCAGGCACATATTCAACAGGAAGTACCAATGCCATAGCTGAAGTAATGTTGTTGGAAGAGGAAAGCAAACCCAGCTTTTTGGATATTTAATTTGGGCTTTGGAGATTGAGGGTCAATCTCCTGTTCTGATGCAGCTTCCCACTGACAAGACATTTATATGGATGTTAGTATGGGTTATGGGGGGTCTTCACAATTATCAGAAAACTGAAGATTAAATTAAATATTCATTGAAGGTTGAACATAATTATAATTCTTACTTTATATATATTACTTCTATTATCACAGAACACAGAAGCCCTAACCATGGCCAAAGCTCCAAATGACAACACAAAGCAACAGAAACTTCCTTCAACAGAAAATTCATAAGCCAAAAACAGGTGGAAGAGGAAGAGACATGGAGCATGTTCAGAAATGGAGCTGTGGTAGGCAGAGAGACTTACAAACAAATGAGGAGGAGCCAGCACCAGGTTATATCACATAGTACTCCTAGGACCATACAACAATTATGCCAGGAAGGTACCTTAGGACCTCATCTAGTCGAATTTCCTGATCAAAGCAGGGCCAGCTATTATGTAAAATGGTTATTATATTTTTTTTCCTTCAGATTTCATTGCCAGTTGCATGATATATTCCCTAGAATTCAGAAGGTTGTTCATGCAACAAGGTTGTAAACAGAGCTGGGATTTAAATGTAACTCAAGTCTGAAGTTGAATTCCAGGAATAGGCAAAAATGACTAGGAGATATCCATGGCAAATGTCTTGAGACATTACTGACAGTGGGAATTGCAATGGGAAAATAAAAGGGAAGGTGGTGCCACTTGGGAAATGTGAAATGTGATCCCTGCACAAAACATAGAGAGGTGGGTCAGGAGATGAGCAATTTGTGAGCTGTGACTCTGGGTCCTGGAAATCCTTTGTTCCTGAAATAAAGTCCCTGCATATCCTTAAGCTTTAATATCAGTAAGTGTGTCTCTTTCTGTGGACATGTAAATGGAAAAGAATTACTATTCTCTTTCAAAAATCACACTTTTGTACTGTAGCTGAGTTTTAAATGTGGTGAGGAATGGATGTGCTGTCCTCAACACACTGGAATGGACACTGGTGCCCAGGATCCTGTGTTGCAGCACAAATACCTATCCTAATTCAAACGGACTCAGCAGAGTCCTACAGAAATAAAGCATCTTTCCTTCCTTACTTACTAGGTAAGATTATGACATCTTCTCCAGGGCCTGGGATGCTGCAGTTGGATCCACCCCAGCCTTTTTCCACGTCACGCCATGTCTCTGGGTGTGACCATTTCAAAACAGCATCAGAAGGAACTACAAAACAGAACATAAAAAGAATTATCATTTTCAGTAGCTGGAAAATTACCATTTCTTTCATAGTCAAGCATCTGTGGCATTAACATTCTCCGTTTGTCACTGATGAAGCAATACTAACTGCTTTTTGTTATCTTCCATGCTTAAAGGAAGCTGCCTGATGGGAGAACAAGATCTCTCCCAGGACCATGTTTTCAGAGTTAAAAGGCAGGGAGATAATTGAAAACCCCAAAACACCCAAACAACAGATTCAAATTGTTTGAGACCCATCAAAAGCAAACCAAATCTTGAAGTTTGTCGTACTTACCTCATGTTATGCCTTGTGAACACACTTCACAAGCGTGCTTTGTGAATTTTTGTTTGTGTCATCCAAAGCTCTCATCATTCTGAACACAACATTAAGATGAAAAAATGAAAATAAAAGCCAGTCACCTGCACTTGATGGCATAAACAGATGATCAAAATGGTAACTAACCCTACCAGAAAGCATCAACTCTTCTCATGTATTTTTTTCCTCCCTTGGTGCTCTAAAAAGAAGATTGAATTCTCAGGGTATTGGAATTTCCATGCTTTCCCAAAGTATGAAATATTTTAAAATTGAGTTATCAACTTTCCTAAGCCCTCAATCACAGAAGTCTTCCCATTGCAAGGGGTAATTAAGACCTGCCTTGAAAAATCAGCTTGACTGAGACAAGTGACAACTCCTGCTCATTCCACAGTTTATTTTTCAGCTCAATCCAAAAGGAAGCTTCTGAGTAATCAGGAAAATACTGGGAGAAATTAAATTCACAAAATATAGGTGCATTTGTATTTTAAACAGCTAATGAGCCAGTCTTGGCTACATTTGTTCTGCCATCCAGAGATGAACACCAAGTTCAGCAAGCCCTAAACTAATGCAGGCAGGGCCTCCCTCTGGAGGACTCTACAAGCACCTACCTCTGTCAAATCACCATCAAGGAAATTCCAGCTTCTTGGTTGGTTGGTTTTGGTTTTTTTTTTTTCCTTGAGGAGGGCTTCATAAGGTATTGAAAACATAGGAGGAAGATCAAGCCTAAGTGTAGGGGGCTAGACCCAGCTCAGTAACTTTGTGGAATAGAAAAACCCAGCAAAAGGAAACAGAGAAATTAAACCCAGGTGGAGCTCCCAAAGCTGGGTCTGTCTTTCCATTACTTGTTTGTTCAGGGGGAACTGAGCTCTGCAAGAGTCTTTAAACCTTACTGCCCCCTCAGTATAGCTCAAGCCAGCTATGCAACTAAGACAAAACTTTGGAGGTTTCCCTCATCTCTGCTGTATTCTTCTGTCTGATTTGTCGTGTAGCTGTGTGGCAATGTCAGACTATTACACTTAGATCACCATGGAGCACTAAAATACACTCTAGTCTTACATTCTCCATGACCTTTCTGATCTGCTATGGTATTTCTTAGCAAAAGTTTATAGTCTTTTATACTGTGGAATCCCACATTTATCTTGAGCAATGGTAGATATGGCTCGATGAAATGCTTAAATGAATGCCAAGAGCCCCTGTTGGGTTGATAGATGTACAAAATATTGAAGTGAAAAGCAGCAATCTATTTCTGAAAAAGTAGTAAAAAAGAAATGGTGTGACTCCCACACCAAGCCTTTGAGACACAGACCATCACGTACCTGGGGTAGGAAAAGCTGCTTTTTCCTTCTCTTTCAGTGTGACCTGAATGAAGTCAGCTCCTGTGACTGAACACAAAGAATTTTAGCAAGTTACAGCAAAGTCTTGCAAATTAAAACACACACACACAAAATTAAAATAAAATCATAGTAAATCAATGTCTGCATGTGATTTTCTGACATTTTGCATTTCTAACAAACAGATGTTTTTTAAGAGTAACTATTCAAGTTTCCTAAGGATTTTTGTCTTTTTTTTTTTCTACTCTGAGAAAGGATTAAACAAACACATTTTAATTTACAGATACAGAGGGTCTCAAGACAGCTCATTAGAAACTGCTAAAAGAAAACATTCAACAATCAGAAATTCTAGGCTGGAACACGAATCTCATTTATCCCACTATAAATCCACAGCAGTTCCACTAACACAAGCAATATCACACCATTGAATGCATAATGTATTAACTGGCTCAAACAGCGAATTACAGCTTTTGTTTTGTAGTTTGGTTTTGATTTCTTTATTTTTTTTTATTTCCAAATCTGGTATCTGAAAGAGATGCTTTAATTAGTCAGACTTTATAGACTGAAGACAGGGACCCTGTGTTCTCTACTGTGAAAAGAGGTCAGGAGCAATTATCACAGTTGTAACCTTTGTACCAGGATATTGTCAGCAGGAGAAGGGCCAGGATAATGCAAATCAAACTAAGAGGAGCAGGAGTAAACTGCTTCAGACCCAGCTAAAAGGCTACCTCCTCTTCAACCCCAGTGGGATATAAAGGCACTTCCTTTCAGTCACCAGACTGGAACAAACGTCGGTTAAAATAGAAACACTCGGACAAACATCAATCTCCCTTCCACTGTCCAACCCCTAACAGTGACCCTAAAATGTCATTGGAAGATCTTTTTTGGGGGGTAGGAGAATTGTATAAGTGAAGCCATTGTCAGAACTTTCCTCAGTTCCAGAACATGCCAGGAACTTCCCTATGTGTATATCAACCTACCGAGGGGATTTCATGCCATATTGTAATTTACTTTTTTTATCTTTAAACAAGTCTCTGTACTTTTAAATTGTGAGAACCATCCTTCCCCACCTCCCTCCTTTTCTCCCAGTGCAACTGAGCAAATTTAAAATAACTGAGCCTCATTAATTTTAAGTGTTCAATAAATTAGTATGAATAATCAAAAAACTTGATTCTTTCTGATAATTACTATTTGATGTCAGTTGAAAGCACTCGATTGAGTTGGCAGCATATGCTCCTATGCCAAATGAGGCTTCCATAATTAAATAGAAACTGATTCCATGAGGTTTTTCTCATGTCTGATTAATTAGTAATCAGGTGCCTCAGCCCTGTTCTTCAGTGACACCTTCTCTCCCAACAGTAGCTGTGATCTGATCCATATATCAGTCAGGCCAATCTGCCCTAAATCATCACATAAAGCTCAAACTGAACAGCATCGTGTCTTTGGGTGGCCACAAGGTGAACCTCTGAAGAGAAAGAATGACACAAAGATGCTAATTTTAGCATTTAGACCATACCCTTCTATGGGTACTTCTAGGGTTATGGTGGTCTTCTTTTTTGTCACACTTATGCCAGCAAAAATCAGAAGTCAAAGTCTTAGGAAAAGTGAGAGAACCAAGCCCTGACACAATCCTTCTTTTGATAAGTGTATTTTGTCAAGTTTGCTAAGGTTTTTTTGCTTAATTTTGCCAGCACTACAGTACAATCATCTAATTAAGGATGTTTGTATTGTTTAGAGAAAAGCTGTTCTAATTAAATCCTGAGGGGACAAAAAACTTTTTTTTTTTTTACATAAAAAGTTTTTTACATAAAAATATGCTATACAGACCTCCTGAAGGGGATCAGTCCCTTATGCAGCACAGGAAGAAACTGTTAAGACTTATCTCAGTGCAGTTATGTCCATAGTTAGGGCAAAGATAAAAGTTTCTCATGTTTGAAGTGTCATCCAACCACAGAGCATGACATTCAAGCCATTGCACATCATTTACACCCTCCACGTGAGTGCAGGAACTGGGGGCTGAATTTTCCACAGCCCTGCAACTTGCACAATTATTTATGTCAATCGGGTGTAAAGAGCAACAGTTGTGAATCAATAGTGTCTTGTTTCCATTTCCCACATATCCTCCTAAAAGCTGGTCACAACAGGAGAGATACAGGCCTTGGGAATAACTAAAACTACAGTGACTTAATCACAGAATCATAGCATCATGGAATCATTTATGTTGGAAAAGACCTTCAGGATCATGAAGTCCAACCGTTAACCCAGCACTGCAAAGTCTACCACTAAAGCACGTCCTTCAGTATCACATCTACACGGCTCTTAAATACCTCTGGGAATGGTGACTCCACCACTTCCTTGGGGCAGTCTCTTCCAGGGCTTGACAACCCTTTTAATGAAGAAGTTTTTCCTAATATCCAACCCAAACACCTCCTGATGGAACTTGAAGACATCTCCTCTTGTTCTATCACTTGTACTCTGGGAGAAGAGTCTGACCTCACCTGGCTACAAACTCCCTTCAGGGTGTTGCAGACACAGATAATGTCCCCCTTGAGCCTGCTTTTCTCAAGGCTAAACAACTCCAGTTCTCTCAGTCACTTCTCCCAAGACTTGTGCTCTGGATTCCTTCACCAGCTTCACTGACCTTCTCTAGACACACTTCAACCTCAGTGTCCTTGGAGTGAAGGGTCCAAAATAGAGCTCAGGATTTGAAATGTGGCCTCACCAGTGCCCAGTACAGGGGGATGATTCTTGCCCTGGTCCTGCTGGCCACACTGATCCAAGCCAGGATGCTGCTGGCCTTCCTTGGCCACCTGGGCACCTACTGGCTCATGTTCAGTCAGCTCTCAACCAGCACTCCCAGGCCCTTTTCCACCACGAAGTTTCCAGCCACTCTTGCCCAAGCCTGGAGCATTGCATGAGGCTGTTGTGACCTAAATGCAGCACCCAGCACTTGGCCTTCCACTTTTGTTTTGCTGCTGAGCATGTTATCATTGTTCCTGCACAGGACAGGAAGAGATAGAGGCACCACAGACGAAGGATGTCATTAGTAAACATTAAATTAAGGTGACTCTTCACAAAATGTAGTTATGAGGCTCCAGGGTTTAATTGTATAAAACCTTTATAAGTTTCATCAATTTTCTGTCTTATTACAGCTCTTCCTGGATGTTTGGGCTGTGAATCATAAAAATAGGTCTTCTTGACAATAATCCTGGTAACTTTCTTCTGGTTCAGGTTCCCTGAGTGAACATAAAGGAGGAGCTTTCAGTGATGGGGAATTTTGCCCGTGGATATTAGGAAGGGCTGAAACTAGGATAAATGGCTCCAATAGCCTGACTTACAAATAACAAGCAACTTCATGCTATTTAACATCAATTGGACTAACATACATCACAGGGAAATCAAAACTGTTAGACAGCACAATCAACAACATGGTGAGACACACCTTTAAAGAACTTGGGATAGGATATTTCATCATCCTCTCCCAGGATCTATTACAGGAGGTAGCCAGAAATAGGATGTCATGGGGACACTGCAGTGAGAGGACAAAAAATGTTAAAAAAAAATAAACAGATATATATAAAAAAATTTTAAAAAATTAGACACAGATGGCTTTGGACCCAGAGTCTTGCTTACAGCAGATTACTCTTTGCACAGGCAGAGGTAAAGGCATGAAATTCCTCCTGCAGAGACCATGTAGTTGAATGACTGACCACCCCTGGCAGGATTATAAAGGCATTTCATCATCTCATTTCTGTAACTTTTACATTCTCTGGTCTCTCTGCTGCCATGCCAGAAGGACGGGACCTCATTCACCAGGAGGAGGTTGATTTTTCTCTTTATATTGGTTACAAAGGGCATCTCTTTGCTAGGAACAGACATTTCACTTCATGGAGGCCACTGAGTAGGCCACATCTGGTCAACTGACCTTCTGAAACAACTGATAAAAGGTTTTATCTATCTGGAAGAAAAGAGCCATGCCTGTACAACCAGTCCTCTGTAACAAATTAACTCCATTCTTTATGTCTTTCACTTAGGATTCTCCTTTACCTCTGAGCAAAAAGGCTGCAGAGAGTATCTTTGTTTATTTATTTTCTGTATTCCAATATTAGAAACAAACATTCTTAAGAGACTGGTTTTTCTCCTATACAAAGCAGTTACAGAAACCCACAGAGTGGAATGGAAGTGAGATCAGTCTTTAGGAATTTAGAAAAGACAATAAGTATAATCAAATTATTTTTTTTGAAGAACTATGGAAATGGTAAACCTGCTTCTGACACAGCAGTAATATGAGGCTGAGCCTCAGGCCTTCTTAACAACTCACACATGAGTAGCTTGAGCAAAGTCAGCAGGATGACCTGTCTCCATAAAAGTTGTGTCTACTGGAAAGCATATTTGGGGTAAATATAAAGTTTGATAATCCCTTCAGTGATGTTTTCAATAATGTTTGTGTCCAGCGCTTCAATTTTAGGAAAAAAAAAAAAAGCCGGGAGAAATCTGTAGATGAAAGAAGCCAACACTTTGTTTCATTCCAAAAGAAAGAGGTTTAAACATTTCAAAAGTGAACAAAACATCTCTCTGGTTTTTAGCCAATTCCAGTATTGCCCAGAGACCTTAACCAAGGAGCAGTACCACGCTGTGGCACCATATGCTCCTATTTGTAACAGACGTAAAAAGCTTGTAATGTTATTGTAATTTACACAGGATATTTTTCCTAAAAATATCACAGATGTGATAAAACATCCCAGCGTGATGTTTCTTTCCACCTCCTTTGTTATAATACGCTTGGGGTTTTTTGATCTGGCATGGTCACATCGTGTTAGGACCACTCTCCTGAGAGAAACATGATTGAGCCACAAGCCATCAGTGGTTTAGAGAGATACAAAACAATTTCAGAGCCCATCAGTGACCTTTGAGGAACACTTCTCTCAAGACACTTGGGTGCCCCAGAGAAAAATAGGATGATGCTACAAAGACTGAATAATGATAAAGCAAAGCTGATAATGTGGACATGACTGGCATGGGATGCCTCAAGCTTCCTCGTCTCCCCTTCACCCCATATCCACAAGGGACATGAGGTTATCTGTCCTTCAATGCCAATTCCTTTAAAATGGTCTGAAAAGATTATTTTCTAAGGGACTCGTGGGTTGGGTAAAGAAGGCTTCATGCATATGCAGGTAGCAGTGAGCACCTTTGTCAATGGGATCGGTGCACAGGTAGCCCAGATAGCAGCAACATTCTCCACTATGATCATTTCTCTCTACTCAGCATCCCCTGCATTGTCCCATACCCAAGCCTAATTTACCAAACTGCAAGCACTCAAAGCATCAGGGCAACTTAACTCCTTTAATCCCCTCCATACGGTATATTTTCTTGCCTTTTGTGTTAGACAAACCTTTCTTTCTCCCCCAAAGATAAACAAACACTTGCATGACACCAGGCAATTTTGGACGGAAAGGGGCATGGAGAAAGCCTGCGCCCAATGCAAACTGCTGGCAAAGGTGGCTTCATTCAGCTGCCCTCTTCATTTGAATAACAATATCTTTCCAGTCACGGGGTTTTCCCTCCCCTTCTCCCCCCTTTTCTCCCCCATGCAGGCCTGAGCAAAAGGCTGTGTGAATTCAGGAGCCTGCTTGTGAATGAGCTGGCATCTGATACGTATTTGCTGACGTTAATTTTGGCTGTAATGCACCCCTGCCTCTTCCCCCCCCCCAGTTTGCCCTAAAAGGCTTTCTGACGAGCACAAAAGCAGTGGGTCAAAAGTAAGTTGACCCCTGGCAGAATGTACAATTATTGGCAAGAGGCGGTACACCAGCAGCTGTCGAAACCCCACCGGCGCAGCAAAGTGCTTCCCAAAGTCAGAGGATGACTAATATGCTCAAGCTCTCCCCTCCGCCCCTGCGAGAGCCGGCGACTTTCTGCAGGAAGAATTATGGCCCTCCCGAGCAGCTGCAATAATTGTCTTCCCATTGTCCCCCAGCCCTCCCTCCGCCACCCCCTACAAGTGCCCATTGTCGGCGTGGAGTCAAGTGATTATCTGCTCGGGCTGATGCTGTTTGTGCCCAGCTGCCTGACTGCTGACACACGAGCACCAAGAGGGGGGACCCGCGTCTGCGAGACGGGACTGCGACATACCAGACCTTTTACATAAGTCAAACAGGAACAAATGACTCTTTATCAGCCCCTTCTGCCTTTG
>VWZY01004273.1:1997095-2008740 GCA_013399075.1 Chloroceryle aenea
AAGTGGCGGCTGCTTATAGGCTCTTACAGCTTTTCCTCCTTAGCCCGAGCAAACATCCTCCTTTTGATATGCTACATGCTCATTATCTCTGCCCCATTTAATGATTTTTGATTGAAGGGTGGCAGAGCAGTTGCCAAGAGGGTAGTTAAAGAGGCTCCACGCAGGCAGGACGACAAGAAAGGCTTTCCTTGTGCAGCAGCCTAAATTTGGAGTTTCTTAACAGTGTGTTCTTGTTCTTAGCAGCAGATANGCAGAAAGACATTCTGAAGACCAGAGCTCCAAGTGTTGTCCTCTCTGGGTCACTGGGTGGACTGGTGGGTTTTTAGGACAGAAGGGACTATTGTGACAGCCTTTGCTGACCTCCTACAGAGCGTGAATCTCGCCTCATGAGGTTTCTAATAGCTTCTCCTAGAGCTGGAGCATATTTGCCAAGCATCATCTAAGGACCCCGAATGATGGAAAGTCCACCACATGCCATGAGTCTGCTCTGATGACTAATTATCCTCACCCTCTCAGCCTGCACAGAGCTCAGGAGAGAAATTAAATGGCACACCAGGGCTAAGGATCCTCTCACTTTGTTTCAGACTCTTACCCATTCAATATTTGGTACTTGACACTGAATTATTGATCTCACTGCTATAAATTCCTTTCTGAAAATGTTCATAGAATGAATAATACACACTAGGTGTGTTCATAAATTTCCCTTCATGTACTTTGGATGATTGCTTCTCTCTATGTTAAAATGAGAAACAACAATGACCTCTCCATATAATAAAAATCAAGATGGAAGGAAGGCAAGAGAAGGCCAAGAAAATATCTATGATGCAAGAGTGACATATGTTGGCCAGATCAGTTTGTCTCAGTATTCCCAAGACTGTCATCTCCTCCGTGTTCAACAGTAGTTAGAGACCAAGATACAGATGTCAGCTTCTGAGATTTCCCACCTTGCCTTATTTATGAAAGTGAAGTTTGGGATATGAAAACTGAAAAAACAGTTGAGTTTTATATTTGAAAGAACAAATTTACACTGTTAGAAAGCTGAAATAGTAAAACCATTTTTCTTCTTTCAGTAAATACCTGGTGTGATCTTGGGTGAGGCTTAGACTCAACAGCTAGATTTATACTAGCCAATCTATATCTATACTTATCTAAACAAGGCCAGGACGTGAAACTAAGAGTTGGACCCCAATAATCCCAATAAAGGCTTTATTGCTCACCAAGTTCCTGACACAACTTTGGCCCAGACCAACACACTCTCCCAGGTGGTGACCATTACATTTTGGGAGTTAGCACAGGACAGGGAACTTTCCTAAATTGAAGCCTGGGTGCATCCAGTCTGTTTTGAGAGATAAAATGTTAAGCTGTATGGACACAAGCTGTGCAGTGTCAGTTGGCTACAGGACCAGAGATGGGTGCAGCAGGTGTGACCCTCAGACTGAGACCAATGTTTGGGCTTCCCTACTTCTCTTCAAATGTACACTGGATGATTTTTCACTGCTGTCAGACAAACCATGGTGGATTGCCTGCCCTCATTCCACTCATATTCTCCTCTCTGCTGTCTCACTGATTGTTCTTGTTGCTCAGTCCTAAACAGATCCTACATGAGAAAGCCATTTGAATAGCATCTCATCAGTACAAATCAAGAAAAAAATCACTAAAACTAATGGATTAGATCAAATTTTCTGTTACTGTGAAAATCAGCATCTTTACACTTCAGCTTCCCTGTATGACAGTCATGGAGCTGTGCTCAAAGGCACTCAAATGATTTTGTGATTCCTGATTCTACCATTATTAATACTGGCAAAAAGCATTACCCTGCCTTTTACATATAGAACCTAGATCCTTATAAAATCATTTGCTTGAGAATAGAATCATAGAATCATAGAATCTTTTACGTTGGAAAAGACCTTTAAGATCACCAAGTCCAACCATTAACCCTACTCTATAGGAATGAAACTTGAATAAATATCAGTAAATATCTGATTTTGTCCCTTTTTTTTTTTTGATGACCACCACACTTTCCTATCTAGTGTACAAAGACAACATACTCAAAGGTAAAGGTCTATAATGTCTTTGAAAGTTTACAGTCATAAAAAAAAAATCTTGCCCAGTAATCCTATCATCATCAGTGGGGTCAGCCTAGATAGATTGCACATGATTTATTAATGATACGTGTGACATGGGACCAGCTGACAACAGAGATCATTAGTGGAATTTAATGCCTTTTCCTCTCTGAAACACCATTCAAATTCAACGGATGTCACATCACCCACTATTTATGATACATTCCTTTTGTTGATAGATCAGGCACCGGATAGATCAGCTAGAGATGGACCTGATGTGCATGCATTTACCTATTTGATTGATCTTTTTGAAGGCCTTCTCACTTACTGAAAGGCCATTGAAAGATGGCTTTGTGTCTAAGGCCTTATGTAGTTGCAGGTTTAAATTTAAAATACATCAGCTCTGTCACCATTTTTGAACAGAAAAAGGTACATTGCATCCCTTGTATTAGAATTATAGAATCATAGAATTGTTTTGGTTGGAAGAGTCCTTTAAGATCATCAAGTCCAACCATTAACCCAGCATTGCCAGGTCACCACTAAACCATCTCCCTCAGCACCACATCAACATTGCTTTTAAATCCCTCCTGGAATGGGGACTCCACTTCATTGTGCTCTTGACTCTACCAGATTCAGTGCCCTTCTTTGGACACACTTCAGCCCCTTCTTGGAATGAGTGACCCAAAAATGAATCCAGCATTTGAAATGCAACTTTATCAGTGCCAAGTACAGGGGGACAGTCCCTGCCCTAGTCCTGCTGGCCACACCAGTGCCAATACAAGCCAGGATGCTGCTGACCTTCTTGGCCACCTGGGCACACATTGGCTCATATTCAGTCAGCTGTCAGCCAGAACCCCCAGGTCCTCCTCCACCGGCCAGCTTTCCAGTTACTCTTCCCCAAGCCTGGAGTGTTGCACTTACCCAAATATGTCAGCTTCCTCAGTCTGTTGTCAAGATACCAGTCACAGGAGTTATGATATCCATAGGAAGGCAACGATGGGAGAGGCTGTCCAATCCTTGTCCCACAGGACACCACAATCTCAGGATGCGCAGGAAGATCTTTGTGTTCCACCAGCAAGTAATTCCCAGTCATGAAGTTGCTAAATGTCACTGAATACTAGTAAGAGAGAATCAACATGTCTGAGTCTGTGAGTAGTTCTCCATGGAGTACAGTATAAAGGCATAAAGAGGATGGTGATCCTCACAGGCAACCTACTCTTTTGCAAGATGTGTACTGGAAACATGGAAGAGAGATATAAAATTAAGCAGAAAGTGATGGGGGAAAAAATTGCCAGACAAAATTAATTCCACTCATCAACTCGAAGAGGTGCAGAGGAACGATATCTTCTGAAAAACCATGCTTCAGCATGTCTTAAAATGGTATCAATTTTCTTGATTCCTGAGAACCACATGGATCTTTCATCTAAGATGTCCAAAATCATCTTCCTGCGCTAAGTTACTAAAGAGAGCTTCAGGGACTAGGTCATCTTGTCTAAGCCTTGTCTATAAATATAGAGAGATTT
Source organism: Chloroceryle aenea (assembly GCA_013399075.1). Taxonomy (NCBI): domain Eukaryota; kingdom Metazoa; phylum Chordata; class Aves; order Coraciiformes; family Cerylidae; genus Chloroceryle; species Chloroceryle aenea. The sequence goes on from VWZY01004273.1 coordinate 2,000,682, forward strand.
TCTCTGCGCAGTTAACACTTTTTTCCCCTCTCTCTGCTCACCCAGAAAGATGAAAGCATGATTATCTTTTCCAAATATAACTTTGAAATTAGGAAAAATTCCTGCGTTACCTGGAGCTGTTTGGTGACCAAAGGGTTGTCAAATGTCAACACGTAAGTCTCTTTATCCAAGAGGAGAACCATCCAGCCATACAGATTTGATAAAGTATCATGGACATAATTGACTGTGGTTGTCTTATTCCTATTGTCAGTCACAGTTAAATTATAGGGAATGTCTGGAGCCTCTTTTCTGGAGAACAAAAAATATAATCACTTTTTTTTTTTTTCACTCAATGCTGTCATTTTACAGCCTTTACACTTCTGTTTTTATTTGAATTACAGCAGTATATATTATCTCTCAGAATGTGCCTTCATTTGTGTACTTCATTACAAATACAGTAAGAAATGGTCTCGGCTTGAAGTGCTGTAAAAAGAGAAAGAGAGAAAGGAAGAAATAGGGTGGAGTTATAAAGGCACAGGGGAGCAAGGTTTGCACCAAAGCAGAGCAACGACAACATCCAGGCTACCAATTCCTTCACTGTCAGAGTATTCCCCCACCCACCAGGCTCATGAGCCTCAGGTACAACTGTCAGCATCTCCATCTTCATGAAATTTGATAGAGTTCTCTGATTACTCACATTCAAGACATCAAAATTTCATTGAGGATGAAGGTGAAAAAAAATAGTGCGTAATTCAGAAAGCTGCTCTGCTCCCGGGTCAGCGTGCAGCACAAAGCTGAGGCTGCTGCAGACTGGTGAAAATCTTCACCAAAAGCTTGAACTTCTAGTAGAACAGGTCTTCTGAGCACCCAAATGAGAACTCAAACCCCCTTTTCAGTAGAACTTTGCACTCCTAATTTCTGTCCATCTATTCAGAACCCCCCACTCCTCATTGAATGGATCAACAGTAATAATATTATGAGTAGGAACAAACCCTTTAGATCTGAGGCCTATGGAGACATTTCTTTACTAAAAATAGGAAATGACACATTGAAGTTGGTATGGGTATAACCACCTGTGACTTTCCCTCCAGGGGCAGGGTCTTCTTACTGCACATAGACTTTTTTCAAATCATGCTAAACTGATCTTAAATATTTCAGCGTGTGGCCAGAATAACTGGCTCTGACTGCCAGTCTCCCCAGGATGGAAGGCTGTCCAGAGATACAGTGTACTCTGCTTACAGGAACTGATTTGTTGAAGGCAACAACTACATGAAGGAAAAGATAAATCTGAAATGCAGCTAACCCTTCTGGTGGTCAGATATTGAAGATTGTTAAAGGATCTTCCCATATGGTGGATTACTCCAGGTTTGCTTCATTTAACACCTCAGAGTTGGGCCACCACCTCAGTGAGTGGCAAAGAACTTATAAAAATCAACTCATATATATACTCTTAACACAATATTAAGTAATCAATATTCTTCTTACAAGCCCTTTGTGTTTTTTCTGAACTCTCAGTTCTCAGCCCGTTATTAATCTTCAGCCATTCTCTTGAAACTGATGGAAACCATGGATAAAACTATGCTCTGGTTAGCTACACTTTGCTACTGTTTCACATCTGGAACAAGTCTAGGAATGTCTGTTCACCTTGAGGCAACAGGAGCATCAAGCTCCTCCAGAGCATGGCAGATGTGATGTGGGCTAAAGTGTTCTCTGGAGCTGATGTTTCTCCATGAGCTGAATGAATCTGGGTGACAAAGTTTCCACATTAGAAATTGCATTTTGATATCAAAAATCAGGAAGAATGAATCCTACCCTAAGAACCTTCTCCCTGATCCCTTACTGCACACAAATGCCCAGACTGCCTAAGCTTGTCTGAGAATTGATGCATCTCATTGTGGTACTCTTTTCAGTAGCAACTGGAAGAGATTGTTCCTCACATGAACATGACCCCAGTTGGCCTGCAAATGGATTGGCACAGGGTTGTCTGTGCCACTAAAGGTACAGGAGGAAGGCTGATAAAGTATCCAAAATTCTAGCAAAGGTCTTACACCACTATAACCAACATCTTCAGCAGCAGACATGCTTGTAAAACAATTAGGATTGCAGCTGCACAACTGCAACTCACAAGTTTTTTCCTCACCTTTTGCATTCTTCACATACACGGGGAATTGCTAGAGATACACGTCCCAGGTCTGCAAGTCTAATTCTCAGCTGAGGAGAAGACTTGCTGGCTCACCCTGGGACCATGATTCTGCCATTAAGGTGAATGCAGCAGGTTCATGCATGAAACTGCCAGATCAAGACAACTTGGCAATTCCACCTTCAGTCCACTAAGTTGGCTTTGTCATTTGAGCTGACACTGAGCTAAATAAATAAATAATCACTCTTCTAAGCATATCTAAAATGGAACTTTTAAGTATTGGAGCATTACCCTACATAACTACACATCTCAGATGTTACCCAACTCTCCAGACTGGTCACAGCTTATTTACCCAAGGCAGACAGTGCTAAGACTCATGTCATCCTGCAATTCTCCTCTTTGTATTTGCAATTTTTGGTTGGTTTTCCCCTTACTGCTTTGGAGACTATACACAATTACAATAGCAGTCATCCCAGAGGAGGGTTGCCTGCAGATTGATTTTCTTTTTCTCTTTTAAAATCAGTTTTGTAGTTGTTTTTCTTGTTATTCTGGTGGCTGTTACTTTGGCAAAGGTCTCTTTCTGGTTACCCAGAAACATTTGGCAGAGAAACAGCAGTGGGAAACAGGAGAAGTGTGAATCAGCAAAGAATCACTCAACCAGAAGGTATTGGCAGACCAATGAAACTGACTGGAAGGAGTTTATAAGGCTTAAACAGCTTCCATACTACTAATAAACCTCCTCTTAGAGGCATTAACTGGACCAGGATATTAGGCTGCTAATTAAGCAAGCAAATGACAACAAGCACATTATTGCCAGAGTTATCAGCACCTGCACAGGTATTCAGGAAAACATTTCTAGCAGCAGCAGCACACCACACGTAATGTTAAACACAGAATGTGCAACATTAAACTCTCCTACACACCAGAAATTGCCTGAGTCACAATATGCAGGTGATGGACACTCAGACCCATCCTCTGTGCAACACAAATCCATTTGGTTTTGCTCTTTACTCGCTTTATTTTTCATTGCTGGAGAAGTCTGATGAGACAGCTTGAAGCACTTCTCTCAGGAATTTCTCCCTGGTATTTCCAAGAAGTTTTAAAGACAGAGAAGAAAGCCTGGAAGAGTCAATCCTGCTGGGATATAGGGAGGGATACATATCATCTGACTGATCTCTTGGGAATTTAAGTGGTAATTTCATACTAGCCATGTAGATCTAGATATTAGGAAGAAATTCTTCACTCTGAGGGTAGTCAGACACTGGAACAGGTTGCCCAGATTGTTTGTGGATGGCCTCTACCTGGAAATGTTCAAGGCCAGGTTGGATGAAGTTTTGAATGACCTGACCCAATAGAAGGTGTCCCTGCCATGAGCTGGAATTAGATGATCTTTAAGATCCCTTCAAACTTAAATCATTCTATGATTCACTAGTGAATTAAGTGTGAATCCAGCAGTGCTGGCCATCAATCTTGACAAGAGGTTATGAAAGCTCCCCAAATAAATACCTTAAACTAGACCACTAACTTCCAGATGGCTATGGTTAAGTGAAATACATATTTCCTAGTACAGAGAATTACAGAATAGTAAGGGTTGGAAGGAACCTCTGGAGACCATCTAGTCCAAAACCTAGAGCGGGCTGCACTGGCAAGTGTCCAGGCAGGTTAGCATGTAAGTAAACCTCCTTAAACAAGTCTTCTCTCCCTAGACTTCCAAGCTAGGATGGACTTTTGACCTCTTCAGACACTACCAACTTTCTTTTTCAGTTAATTGTACTCAGTCTTTGGTCTAGAGAGACAAGGAACCTTCACTGGAGAGTCTTTAGTCTGGTAGTGCCATTTTTTTAAGGTCAGAAAGCCTTTCTGAGGAAGAAGGCTTAGTCTGGTTTTATACCATGATAGGCTGGCGTAATGGTTGGAAAAGCAAAGCAAAGAGCGACTCAGTCAGAAATACAAAACAAAAGCAATGCAACGGTACAAAGAAAACCCCAAACAGACTCCGCATACAACCCGACACTGCCGGCTGGGGGGTGGCAGCAGTCCTGAGGAGATGGTCCCGCTGGAACGGCGATCCCATGGAAAAGATCCAGCCGCTCCCGTCCTCCGGAGAGAAAGAACCGGCGGGCGGTCCGGAAATCCGGCGGAAAGGGTCCCTCGTCTGACCTGAGGCCCCAGCCCATCTGCGGGGGGCAGCATCGGCTCCTCCCCCTGGGTGGAGCATCTCACAAGGGGTTGATGTCCTGCTGTGGGGCGGGCGGTGGGTCCGGGACTGCCCATTAAACTCCTGGAGGGAGTTATCTATGAGTCAGGTGTTGATGGGCCCATTAACAGAGAGGACCCCTCCCGCTGGATGTGGTGAATCCTAGGCAGCTGCTGCCAATGATTTGTTAACATCCCGTGAGCAATGGCATAGAGAGTGTAGAATACACAGGTTTTGCTTCTACCCACAGATAAACAGGTCCCAGCCCCTCTAACTCTGACAGCTGGATTCCTGACCTTCACCTGGAAGTCTGTTCATGACCTAGAAAGGAAAAGGAGCAGGAGATATCTTATGACCTGAAAACTCTGGACTTCCCTTTCCCTGGAATGCTGTGTCCTTGCTCAGGGTGTTGCCACCCACAAACACATCCCCTACTCCTGAGAGAGTGTCAGCACACCCAACCAAAAGATTTGGGGAGCCCGAAAAACTTTGCAGCTTTGAGTAGAAGTTAACTGGTACAAGACAACAACGAGCCTGAGACCACGTTCCCCTTGAAAGGATGTCAGTGTGCTTGGGTTTTTTTCACCTATATGCCAAACAGACACCAAAATAGAAGTACCCTACTAATGGAATTACCAGCCACGATTAGCACCATTTCTGTTTGCCCTAAATAGCCAGTGATTTCACTGTGCCCTAAATAGCCACCAATCTACCTCTCTTTAATGTTAATGAAGCAGAGTAGCGCTCACACACACACGAGTATTTCTAATTCAGAGGATCCGAGGGAGCCTGCACGCATCATTAACGTGGAGAGCTTCATTATCAGAGGAAAGAGCCTTCCTCTGAACTTCCCCTGGCTTTATTTGAAAGAAACTAGGAGGCAATGGTCTTAATGCAAAATTAACCCTCACTTTAAACTGCTGGAAGCCTTTGCAAACTGTAAGGGGGGAAAAAAGAGGATGAGTCATTGAAAAGGCTGTATTTTTATATTGAAGGAGGTTTCAATTAAGGAGCAATTTGCTTTAGAAATATGGCAGGATTACTGGATAGGACTTTACAATCTGAGCCATGACTTACCAATTGTGATTGTGTAAATTCTTATGTAATTTAGCTCAAGTGCATCAGGCAGAACTGCTCAACATAGATGGGCCACAAAGGATTTGTTGAACCAATCAACAACATTAAGTAGAACAAATATTAACTCTCCTGTTTATGTTTACTGTTAACTTATCCTAAGGGTCCATATCTGTGTGTATGAAGGCAGGCTCTGTGTTTTGCTCTAAATGCTTTCTGCTCAATACATTTGTGTAATAATCCATTATGTCATCCTTCTTCTAAAACAGGGAACAATACAGTATCGAGCTTCAAATGGGACACCTGATGTTGATATCAACAGTCCAATTTATTGTTAGCCAGGTGACCACACCAAACACTTTACAGGTTTGATGTTGAGCCCAAACCCAGTGAATTTTATTTTAATTGACAAGAACTAAGAATTAGCAGCTGATTTTAGTAAATGTGTGTATCTTTGTGGAGAGAGCAAAGGGATGATTCAAATCTGCCTTGTGCTGTGAACCATTACTATCAGCAAATTTTTGCATAGGTGGCTTTTTTAAAAAATAGCTAGGTCTTTGTCCCTGATCCTGAGTAGCTACTCATTTTTTTTTGAAGTAAAAGAAGAATTGAGGTGATCTCCAAGGAGTAGAGAAGGTTGTGAGCAACAAGCTAAATTGGCTTCCTTTAAAGTAGCTTTTAAATTTTGCTATCCCTGGCTTCCTAACTCCTCGCAGTTCTAAAATCAGTTCCTCAGTTCCTATGGTTTACAGGCTGGTACTTTAAGGAAAACTAAAATCAGATACAAAATGTTGCCTCAATGCTAAATATATTTCCCAGTGGGAATAAACACCTCAGACAATGGGGAAATGTCTTGTATGTTCACAAGGTTTTTGCAGGAACTGGCTTTGCTGCCATTACCCCAGGTCACAAGGTAAATGGGAAGGGGTCTTTCACTGGGAAACAAATTTCTCTTGGATACCTGGTGGGATGTCCAGATGCCATAAATACAACCCAGTAAGAGCTGAGCCTCTGAGGTTTAGCTGGTGTGATGGTTAACTAACAATCAGCAAACAATTCTATATTTGCCTTTCAATGTTACATCACAGGACCCCTATGAGGGCTTGGTTATGAGGCCAAGTGAGCATGTAAGTTGTCCCATGTGTGAATACAATCACGTACAATGGGAGGATGCATCACCAGAGAGCAACTGAGCATGTACACACTGCGAGAAGAAGCATGATTTTAAGGGTGTTTCACTGCAGGTGGCTCTTCATCTGAAGGCACCACAGTAAGTAAATATCAAAGGAAAAGCAAAACTGGAGTAACCATTTGAACTCTCTTCAAGACTCAAAGACACGGAGGTAGGGGGTAAGCTATTCCTTTCACAGGAACCCATCAGCAGCGGCTGGGTTTGCAGCAACTGAATGCATGCACTACAGGAGAGGATATTAGACCAGATTTAAGAATTAAGGCTATAAAGAAGAAAGTTAATCTTTCCCTCTGCAGCAGACTGGAGAAGAGAGAAGCAATAAAAGGCTTGAACTACAAGACTGGTGCTGAGCAAGTCCCAGGTTTCCAGAGTGAGAAGAAGAAAGCAAATGAAAGGGAACAAGAAGCAAAGTTGCTTCTGGTGTGTGCAGCTGCAAAGTGTGGGGAGTCCCCTTTGCCGCAAGGTGCTGCCTGGCTGCTGATTATTCTAATGCTCTCCTCTTGTAAAAATTATGCATAATGTGAAGAAACTTTTTAAGTCACTTAATCATGTTATGACAATTTTTTAATGAAAATTTGTTTTAATATTAATAGAGATTCATATTTTCATGATGATATGGGTAGTGGTGGCATTTGGAGCCGCCGTATCTAGCCTGCAGCCACGCTGCGCTGTGCCATGGCATAAGCTGCTCTTCAGACTACTCAATAACTTTCTCACATATAAATTTATAAAGACTTTTATAAGCTTCAATTACATTTTTAAAAGACATAAAACCCCTCTTTAAAGGGTGCTTAAGCGACACATTATTTTAACTTGCAACTGGACTTGGTGAAGAAGGCTTTTGTTACAGCAGTGCAAGCTTGGAAATGGATCCCCTTTTCCTTGGAAGTTGTTGGGTGAAACAGTTCAGGGGTGAGAGTCAAGAAATATTCAAGATACTTATGTTGTTTTGGGTTGTGTTTGGTTTGGTTTTAAAAAAACCTACAGTTTTCTCTAACAAAACCTCTCCCCCCACCCCAGATACAAATTACAGGGGAAAAAGCTGCCATTACATTACATGTATTCTGGTAAATTAAACAGCACAAAGATAAAGAGTCAAATGCCCACATTGTAACTGAAATAATTAAAATGGTCACAGACATGCTTTTAGCTTACACCAAGCAGCCCTATCCCAGTCAGCTCCCAGGCAGGGGGTCTTTCTTAAAGGTAGCACTGATGGAACACCTGATTCTGTGGATTCTTATTCTAAAACGTGAAATATCAGACATACATTAATTATTAACAGTCCTCTGACAGAGCACTTCAGGATTTCTGCCTCTGTACTACTAACCTAAAACAGCAAAAAACGGATAATGGTTCAGACCTGTACTTCAAAAAGAAAGTGAAATGTAGAACAGTGCACTGGGAAGAGAAGATGATCGCAGGAAGAAAAGCAGGAATGGTGTTTAGATCACTAAAAGACTCTTTCACACTTTTT
>VWZY01004273.1:2008751-2038778 GCA_013399075.1 Chloroceryle aenea
CTTTTTTTCTCTTATGCTAGGAACTCACAAGTGTTCTCCCTGGGTAACAGAGGCAGTGGCAGGACATGGCTGAACAGTATTTCTCCACTGGATCCCCTTAGCTGCCAACTAATTGGTCAAAGGCAGGAACAAGAAACCATAAATGTTCAACTCAGTTTTATGAAACTGACGGAGCAGTGAAATCAGCTGGCAAAGATTTTCTGCTTAAGATGTGAAAATTCATGACCACTTACTCTTTGGGAACATTTGGGGAAATCTCTTACAATGAGCATAAAAGGAAACACTCTCAGAGCTCAACTTAAAATCTAATTAAATAAAATNTGAGGGTTTTTTCTCACATTTTATAGCTCATGTCACCCAAACCAGGACATTCACCAGTCAGAAAATCTTGTCAAAGATTACAATTTACCCACTAAATCTCTGACTGTCTGGGGCTTGGTCATTGATCTCACTTTGAGCATCTGTCCCCACCTTGAGCTGAATTCTTATTTCAACTAACACCTGTTTTTATCCCCCTGGTAATTTGAAGAGTGGCAAAATAGCAATACACCATGGCCTCCACTTAAAGGTCCACTGAACACTGCCAGAATTGCCTCTGGACAAGAATGAAGACTACAGGTATGATACCAAGGTGAGAAAGATAAGCAGCTTCAAGAGAACATCAGAAAAAAAAATGAACTCGGGCAGGTCATATCTAAATTAGTGAATAAAATAAACCAAAGACAATCCACTGGCCTGGAGCACAACTGGCATGCATTATTCCCATAGCAGTCCCTGCAACTAAGTTCTGTCCTGAAAACATGATGACTACATCCAAATTGCCAGTTAGTAACGGCCCTTTAGCTATTTCCCAAACCATGCCTGGGAACTATCTCGGCGAGAACAAGTAGCCAGAATAAAAACAATGCCAGAGACCACATGGCAAACAACACAGCCTAATGTATGCCACTGATGGAGTCTCCTTCTCTGGAGACATTCAAAACCCACCTGGACGCATTCCTGTGTGACCTGATCTAGGTGACCCTGCTCTGGCAGGGGGCTGGACTGGATGATCATTCAAGGTCCCTTCTAACCCTTAACGTTCGTTCTGTGATTCTGTTTGACTGGTCAGGCTTTTGCTCTGACCTAGTTTAGGACCCAGGAGAGAGGCAGGAGTCCTGGGACTGGGTTCAGGCCCAGCAGCATTTTCAGTATAAAATATAGCAAGCAACATCCATGCCAACTTTTCAGAAGTGGAACAGCTACTTACAAATGAAGAGACATACGATGGAATGCAAGGTCACTGCCACAAACACTGCCACCAGCAGCTTGACTGAAGTTGGTGCTGGCTGTGCAAGATACTGCAAGGATATCTGTGGATGGGAGGAGATGACTTCCTTTCTGGCCTGTGACAGAGCCGTCGAGATCCTCCAGGATGGCACAGTGAGGAAAGGGGAAGGACACTTGGGAAGGTGAGTCAATGAAGGTCAGACGTTCAGCTCTCACTGTAAACCCACCTGGGGGAATAAGCAGCACTTCAGAAACAGACTGTCCTCTTCAAGTAGGAGGCCTTTTTCTCTGGAGAAAAAGAACCTAGCTGCACTTCACCCTCACTTTGGAAAAATATCTGCTGAGTGTTGCATGCGGTGTTAGATAAGAGATGAATCCCCTTGAATTCTAACAGGCCCTCAGAGATTAGAGGGGTAGGGGTACCTGGACTTCTCTCTTAATAGATATGACAATTTAGTGTTTGTGGTTATAGGTTTGACACCAGATGCATGAACAGCCCATCCACTGCACCTCTGGTTGCTTTCTAAAGCTAGGCAGATGCAAAACAGCACAATTTGCCATAACTGTAGGTCCACCACTAGATGTACGAACAGCCCATCTGCTGTTGGTCCAGTTACATCCACTAGAAACAGTCAGATGCATGAATAGTACAGTTTATTTACACTTGCAACATACACAGATTCTTTAAGGTTGCTGGTAGCCTGCAGAATTGCTGTATAGATCCAAAACACACAACTGGTATCAAACTTGGAATCTCCTGGTGAAAACCACTTGGCATTGCCGAGGCTGCAAATCTTATCAAAAGGTGACACTTCTAGGGAGGGAGAGCAGAACAAACCTGTCAATCTGTTCCTATGACTTGGTGTGGAATACTCGTCCCACAAATTAGGTCCAAAATATGGATAATATTTATAACTTATAAATCCTTTTTACCTTTTTTATAAGATAAATTCTTAGAGATAAGAGCTGTTTGTGTATGTACTTGTGTGCATAGGTACAGCACCTGGCACAATAAAGCCTTGGCTGGAGGATCTTTCAACTGCTGTAATGCAATGAGCTACAAAAAGGGAGGAATGCTCACACAGGCTAAAGCACAGGAGGTTTTTGAACACATTCATATTTCCAGAAATGTCAGAAAATCATTGTCCCATGGACCATATCAAGTCAGCTTTGGCATATGAGTGTTCATGAACCACATTGGTTACTATTTGACTATCCAATTCTCAGTTGTAGCCTCTCCAAATCAGATTTTACTATTCCTCCTGTCCTTTGATCTCACCTCCTGAAGTCTTTTTCTCTGTTACATTATTGTAGGGCAGTATTCATTTATATATAAATATAGAGGTAATTGCACTCGAAACATTCTTCAAAGAGCCTTTGGGTACCTCTTCAAAGCTCAAAAAGATGCTTAGTTTACATGTTATCTTAGGCAAATTTACCTAAGGTTTAGGCTGCCTGAGGTAGGATCTTGGTGAAATTCTGTGAGGTTTTGTTATAGCTATTAAAGAAATCATCTCTCTTAAAAATTTTACCTCCAACAAAGAAGAAGAGGAAATAAGTTAATGTATAAAATCTCCTTCCACTGAGAAAAGGAAATCTGTGAAAGAAAAGGCTACCTTTGTCTTTAAAATATGTGTCATATATGGCTTCAGCTAGGTGATGAAGCTGTTTACAAGGGAGAATGGAGACAATTTGCACCTTCAGCCCATGCAGGGCAGGGCAGTTAGAAGGTCTGGTTCGGCCCACCAGCAATGACAGCAAAATGCATGTGCTAAAGAGGATGATTTTTGTTGAGGACTAGTTGTTATGCATATCTCTACAATTCCAGATCGATTTTCTCAGTTCATCTGAGTTGCACACCAAGCACAACATTTATCTTACATCTGTAGGGTCTCTGAGGAGACCTTATAGCAAGCAGCCTTCCAGTACCTGAAAGGGGTCTAGAGGATAGATAGAGAGGGACTTCTATAAGGGCATGTGGTGACAGGACATGGGGCAATGGTTTTAAGCTAGAGCAGGGTAGATTTAGATTGAACATTAGGAAGTTCTTTACTACAAGGGTGGTGAGGCACTGGGGAGGGTTGCCCAGACAAGTTATGGATGTCTCATCCTTGGAAGTGTTTAATACCAGGCTGGATGAGGCTCTGAGCAACCTGGTCTAGTGGGAGGTGTCCCTGCCCATGGCAGAGGGGTAGAAAATAGATGATCTTTAAGATCATTTCCAACCCAAACCATTCTCTGATTCTATGAAATACTTATCATCACCTCATGCTCTACCTCCTTGTGAATGGGTAGAGGTATTATCCATCTGTCCTAGTTAGGGAAGTGAAACATAAAGAGTGACACTTTTGAAAACTATTAATACAGTGAAACCTAAGGAGACCATCTATGCAAGTATCTCAAAAACTAGCTCTTGATAATTCACCTACAGCAAACGTAGTGACAAGATTACAGAAACAAATCTGGGCCAGTAATCTTCATCATTATATGATGCTTTTTGTGGGATGAATCTGAAATATTTATCAGTGGTTCTCTGTGGCAACATCTGCATCTGAAATGGAAGGAAGCCAGGGACCCTGGATACCCTGATAAATAAGTGTAAAACAGACTCACCCTGCCCTTGGTAACAGCCAGAACAAGTCCTGATCGCTGCACAAGTGTTTGCATCAAAGTTCCTGAAAACTGTGTTGGAAACGAATAGCTGGTATCTTTTGGGAGTTTTCAGTCCTGATGACATACAAGTCCTATCCTGCAATGAAGAAATGAAGAGCGCTGGAAAACATATCACCATGTGAATCTCCAAGTCTAATGAATCCAGGATGCAGCAGCTGTGACGCAAAGATGCAATTGCACTCAAGCCCATGGTCATGGGGGCAATGTTCTCTGTTTGAAGAACAGATCTAAGCCATTGCTTTGCAAATTCTGACAAGTAACATCTGCTTAATTCACCATTTGCAGTATGTGATAGTATTAGATTCAGGGCACTGATTGCCTTGTTTGCTTTGTCTGGGTTGTTGCTTACTAGTTAAGTTTGAACATTTGAAGGGAAAGGAAATTGCACATTCCCTAGGAAGAAAGAATCCACCTGGAAGGCACAGTGAGCAGAATTGTTTGCAGTTCCTTTTACTTTACCATGTCTTGTCCAACAGGCAGGAAATTTCCCTGCTCTACGAAGCTGGTCATTGTGATTTCTGTTCTAAGAAAAACCTGACTGCTGAAATTCAAAGCCCTTTTTTGTGACTGGGGATGGGGGAAGCATTTATGCTAGACTCTCTTCAAAGCTCTGGTCGACTTCAGGGTCCATCAGAACAACAAGAAGTTAAGTATTTATCAGTAAGAGACGGGAAAATACGTAAGATGTGAAAAGGAAGAGCAAAACTCCTAAGTGGTGGGAAACACAGTGAACAAATTGGATTTTGTGGTGACTGTAAGCTGTGACGCAGGGCGGGTGTACACCTCTCTGCCAATTTATCCTGCAGACAGGCTGGGAAGAAGGATGTACTCAGAGCTAGTGGGTAGCCTGGAGGGGAAAGGGCTGGCAGAAATGCATGATGTTATTTCTGAGGTCTATAAATGCTTTTGTAGAACAACTCTCAAAAGCCATACTAGAGAATCAGTTGAGAAACTCACCCTCTGTGAAAACATCCTCTTTAATTGAAAATGTAGAATGAAATGGACTTTTATAGTTTATTACTTTAAAGAGATGGTGCTATCTTCAGTTGCATTAAGAGACAGCAGTTCCATCTCCTTCTTACTCCAAAACATGGTCCTGGTCCTTAGTCCATCTTCTTCCAAGTCACTGCTAAGCAGAAATCCCTGGCTTCTGGTAACAAACCAGACTCTTGGGTTTTTTTGCTTACACTTGCATGTTCTTCCATACCACTCCTTTTTCTATCAATTTTTAAGTTAATTTATTTTATTTAAATAAGCAGTAAATAGAAGAAGGATGCAAGGTGATACCTCCCTAGTGTGTGTCATCTGTGTCAGACTTACTGCTTGTTCAGGAAGAAATGCTTTTCCTCAGCTGGCTCCACAACAGCCATGAGTTGCTTTATGAAAGTATGTAAGAGACTTGCTGAATGTCTAGAAAACTAATCAAAGCTTTTCCCCTGGCTTTCACAGGCCCTGGATCTAGCCTTGCCACTAATGGTTTAATTGATCAAAGCCCAAATTTCTAAATGCCCTGATCTTCCCAGAAAACAATCTTGGTTTAAAGCACCTCTTTCAAAAACTGGAACAGATACCAGAGAGGAATATCCAAGGTTCCCATTAAATTAATGTCATAAAGTTTTAATTGATATTAAAGAGACATCATTATTAAAGGGAGAATTACATAAATTAAGATGTAAATTATGACAAGGAGGCTCTTATCATGAGATAATCAAAGATAATCACCCCCCTGGGGTACTGCAAGAAGCAAGGCACAGCTGAGTGCCTCTAAATCTCTTAACAAGTACAACATCGGGAGTCCTTCCATGAATCCTACAAAGCAAAAACAAAGACATCCACCCTTTGGTGTCCAAGAGAAATTCATTGTTTCATTGGGGTACTGCAAGGTTGGACTGATGAGACCAGGATTATACCTGAGCTACATATTCTCAATAGCCCCACTATCAGAGGTTTTGTTATTTTTTTTTTTTGCAAGCTTTTAAAGAAAACTCATTTAAAGCTCTTTTTCTGCTAGTCAGGGAGAAAAAAATAATTTCATAAAAGAACAACAGAAAACTGAGCAGGGAAAAGAAAGCCCTCAAAATCACAAACAAGCAGCTGTGGCCAGTTGTAACGAAAATTCCATTGTTATCCACGTTATTAATCTGTTAACAACCTGGTAGCACCCAAAGGACTTTGTCCAGCTGCCTAAAGAAATAATGGAAGAAGATCATATTTACTGAATAAATAGAAGTGTTACATTTTGAAGCATTTTTCATTCTCAAGTAAACAAGTAGTACTCTTGTGTTCCAGGTGGACCAACGATGCTATGAGAGAGCAAAGGAAACCAAAATGTCAGTGAGGATAGAAATCAAATCTCTTATACCCCCTCATTATTCTCAAATCACTGAACTATACCCAGTTGTGTATGGTTAAATGGTGTTCATTATAGCAAAAGGTAGAGAAGAATTTCTGTTAGAAAATCTTGTTTAAACAAAAATGATGATTTCTTTCCAAAATTCAGGGTCTGTGAAATTCCAAGGGTTTTCTGATATCATGTCAATCTTGGAAAAAAAAACATGAGCAGGGAAAAAAAATTACCTTACTAAAATCCTTCAAGCTCATATATTAAACAGAGTGTGAATTTGGTTTTACTTTTGATGTTGTTTCATGAGGAACAGAATATGCATTATAATATATTTCAATAGTTCCAAATTCAAATAGAAAAATCAGAGCCCATGTTTCAAATTTGTTTCAAATATCTCCAAAACTTCTATACTGAAATAAAAAGACATATGGAAAATTAAAAAAAAAAAAAAAGCTGAATTTTTCTCCAGAATGAAGTCTCTGGTTCCTCATCAGCTGGTATGAAAGGAGTGCATGAAAAATTATGTAGGATCCAACTGATCAAATGTTATTTATCTTCTGCTGCTGCCAGCAGAAGGAACAAAATCCTTGGTTCCAGCAGGCAGAGAGAGCAGTATTGATGCTCCACGTTTCTCTGCTTGATCACCAAATCAATGTCCCTTGCAGATGTTGCTGCTAAAGGCATCATCTTTCCAAGGAGTGGAAGACAGGCAGCTAGAGGACTAAGCAAACAGATCACTGCCCAAACCTCATCCTGAAACTGTATTACCCATCCCTGGAGGGATATAAAAGATGTGTAAATGTGATGTTGTGGGACATGGTTTAGTGGTGCCCTGGCAGTTCTGGGTTAACAGTTGTACTTGATGATCTTAAAGGTCTTTTCCAACCTAAACAGTTCTATAATTCTATGATTTGTCTTTACACCCCATCTATTTAAAATCCAAGTTTTATCCAAGCTACCACAGGTCAGGGGCTGCTCGTCAGGTTGCTTTCTTATTTCTCCAAATTCCTGTTTGAAGGGTTGCTGTGTAACTCAAGAGACATTGAAATAATTCCTGCGGTGCTTACCTTTTGCCTGATGTGTCCAAATAAAACACTATTAGCTACAGAAGTGTTCCCCAGGCTTTCTATGATGTCAATGCCAAAGTCTTTGCAAGCATAAATCTGGAAATGTTGGAGTTCAAGGTTTCTGCTTCTAAAAATCTATATAAAAACATAATAAAGTAATAATAATAAATTAAAACCAAGAATTTGGTTTATAACTTTGCTTTCCTTACAACACAGTACAAAGGGGAAGTGCAAAAACACATAAAAATGTTGAATGTATATTTAGCATTTGAGGATCTTCCCTTAATGTCTAGTTTCTGCTTTCAGTTAATAATACAGAAATCTTTGCATTATGTGAACTTATTTTCACATTAAAAGAACTAAGAAAAAAAACAGTCTGAAAGAAAATGAGAACTGAGGGTCAGTAAAAGTACTCTAATTTGGGGGGGTGGTTATTACTGGAAAAATATGTTGGGGTAAAGAAGTTTGTCTATGGCAAAAAAGATGCCTTGAAAATAACCAGAGGTATTGCTTCTGGTCACCTAACAGCAAGAAGATGGTTCCTAGAGGGAGCCCATGGAAAGATGCAGAATAAATTTAGGTATTCATGTATGCTAGGTCAGTAACATAAAAGAAACACAAGGTAGCCAGTGAAAATTACAAAATCAAAGCTGCAAAACATCCTTTTGTTTTGTTTCTTTTCATACAAATATGCTTTTTCCAGAAAGAGAAGGCAGCAGTCTGAAAAAAACACACTGAAAAAGTTGAGAGGAACACAGCCTCTGAACACCTGTATGGGAAGAAACTGTAGCAGATCATAAAGGGTATAGGTTTGTTGCTTCTTTTTTTAACCAGGGTAAGTAATCGTGGGTTACAACAGCTGGAAAGTGAAGCCAGACAAATTCAAAACAAGGAAAAAAAAAAGTAAAAGAGCATATTTTTTGCAAGGATGAAAAAATTCCCATGGAAACCATTAACCCTATGAAGGTACCAGATCCTTTACCAACTGCAATCTTTACAAATAGCTCAGATCCACTGTAAGGATTTTTTTGGCTGCGTGATCTAGCAGGAGGTGTCCCTGCCCATGGCAGGGGGGTTGGAAGTAGATGATCTTTAAGGTGCCTTCCACCCAAACCATTCCATGATTCTAAGTTTCTATGATTATAGCAGCAGACTGGTTCTGGATGACTACACAGGACAGCAGCTATTGATGAAAATAGCACTGATTCTGCACTGAAGCCATAAGAAGACCTCATACAAACTGTTTCTGACTTTATCATCAATATAGGAGCCTCCAGCTGAGGGACAGGGGCAGACAGGGACAAGCGCTTTACCAGAGGCCTACTGAGGCCTATTTGCAGCCTTAAAAGGTGAAGTCATTATAGAGGTGATGTGAAGATCCTGAGCATCACAGAGAACAGCCAGGACAAACGTACCTGTGCTCCACCTTGGCTGCTCCAAGCTGTGAAGTTGTTGAACTGAACAGGTCCATTTGGGCTGTCTGGCAAATATTCTGGGTACAGCAGCAACCCTGACCTGTTTAGGCAAGAAAGCAAAGAAGGCTGTTTCTCTGCATATATTCATGAGCAGATTTTCCTATTCATCATACGGATATCTGAAATTTTAGATCTGTAACTGTTCTCTGCGTGAGACTTTATCATTTAATCCCAAATAAAAAAACTGGAGGGTAGCAATGTTTATCGAGGCATCTAATTGTGCTGGAGAGCATACTTAAACATTCTTTTCAAGTATTTTCAGAACTGGCCATGCCAGGGCTATCCATCTGTGAAATATTCCCACCATGCTCAGGAGCTTTCAACCAGTGTCAGCTTCAGATGTATCCAACACGACTAGACAGATAAAGCTTTTCTAGCTCTTGGGTTCAGCCAACTTGGAATATATTCCAAATGTAAATGTTCATGAATGTAGTCCTTGGTTTGATCTTCTCAGAGATTTTAAATCCAAATTAATGTCCAGATTACCTCAAAATCCAGGTGACTCTGTTCACTGGCTTTTAGCACAATGTCATTTTTTACTATAGCTTCTGGCTTAGGGCAAAAGCTTTGGAAATTCATTCATGGATGCTGCAGGAACAACTGTTATAGGTAATGTCTGACATACACACAGCTCCTTTTATCCCATTGGATTGTAAGCTGATTAGTCTCTTCAATCCACTTAGATTCCAAATTCTAATAGTTGAATGTTCATGCTGCTGTCATATAAAGGATCTGGAGATAAAAACACTCTAGGCTGTGGAAGTCAGTGTCCTGCAGGAGATGTTGAAGGAGTGTAAGGAAGAAATCATGTCTCTGTTCTCCTGCGTGCTCCCCTCTTCTGCTCAAAATGTCTGGTGTGCTTAAAAATGAGCTTTAAACCATGAGCAAATCCTTCAGTGGTTTGCTGTTAAACGGTTGATGAGAAAATGTGTTAAATGTGGCACCCTAAACTACATCAGGATCATTTAAACAAAGAGGTAAAGTGGAGGAGCTTGTTAACAGCACTGGGAAATGCTGCAAGTTAACAAATTTAAATGAATGACAAAAAAAGGACTGTGTTGAAACTACTGAGGAAACCATTTGTAGTGAGACCCTGGAAAGCAGCCCCAACCAAATGGCTGTCAAACAGTGATTCTGCTGTGCTGTGGAGAACTCTGCTTACATGGAAGGAAGCCCTAAAAGACTGTAAAATTGGAGAGAAAAAAAATAGATTGAAAGGAGGTGCAAAGCTATTTTTGATCATCACTGAAGTGATAGTTCACACTACCATGCATGGAAGGGAAATCTCTTTAAACAAAAAATCCTAAATACCTTGTGCAGGAATGAGCTACATTCTCACTGAAGGTCAGGAGAGGTATTTTGGACAGTCCATCAGGGGAGAGATGAAAGAAATAGCCGTAGCCAGCAGCACACACTGTGTTACCCTGCAGAGAAGCATATGTGACAGATTTCTGGAAATTAAAAGAAATGTAAGGAAAAAAAAAACAAACCCACAATTAAAACCACAGCTGAAGTCCATTGAAATTCTGGTAAGTCTTCCTGGTAGAAACTGTTTGTTTCTACATCCTCAATCTCATTCTGGTTTTGCTCTTGTCTTACTCCTATAAAATTTCTTCTAAGTAGGAAGGCAATGTTATGAAAGAAAGGTAAAGCACAAAGTACTCAGTTTACTGATTTACTTCTCAATCTGTGTCTTTCTTGTATCTCCCAAAAGAAATACAGGAAAAGGGAAGATTGTCATTGAAAAAGTGAGACCCCTAAAAGTCAAGAGAATGCAGAGAGATACATCTTCAGGATATGTCAGTGGCTGAGCAATTAAACTTACTCAGACTTGTGGTAAATTACTTGCTTTGCATTATTTTTAATGGGGTAGGTAAAAAACCATGGGAAGATGTGCTCTAAGTTATTGCCACTTAGTATCTCTTAATGAAAAAATGACAGTTATATCTTTATATTATTGAAAAATAAGTGAACATGAAGTCTGTCTGGCCTTAAATAAGGAATTGTGTACCTACAGAGTCTGTAGCAAGTGGGTTATGTGAGTTATACATAGTGGATTAGGAGCTTTGCTGCTATGGGGGAAAAAAACCCTGCTCTTACCTGTTTCCTTTGGACAGCAGCCAAACCTAGATGGTTTTGGATGGTCTCCATATAGCAATGCTTTCATGTGGGCATTGGGGCATGATCCTTCTCACCTACTTTAGATGTGTTAAAACTTGATGCTGAAGTCCAGGCTGGTAAACTTAGGCTCCCTTTCCAGGAGAAAATAAGACATAGGCATGTCCAGAGGGCAGCTCTTCTGGTCTGTTCTTGGGTAAGATTAATTGCTCTCTGGAGGTATTGGGGAATCTAAGCTGAGCTTTCTTGCAGCTATAAGAAGAGCTTGTTCTCTGAGATTGGGCCTGACACCCACACCTACCACTCATAGGTCACCGGACAATGTTAAAACACTAATGACTTTTTGGTCCCTGATGGTCTAAATCAAAGCTGAGCCTGGTGACCCAGAGGTGAAAGTCCTCATATACCAATTACTTTCTTCTGACCCATCCAAGTGTGTTCCCTGCAGTCGTGATCTCTGACATCTGTCAAGCAACAAAGATGTATCAATACCCAAAGCACTGTTTTCTTTATCCCCTGGTAAAACTGCTGTTCTTTTCTGAAAGTGCAGATACAGACCCTTTTTCTTTAACAAAATACTTCTGCAGTCCTGTCACATTATTTCCACCATCTTTTACTTGCAACTCCAATCGTGCATTCTACAGATGATTCATAAGGAAAAAACCTGCATATTTATTCAGTCGGCTAGTGGCTGGAGGGCAGGGGTTTTAGGCAAGCAGGGAATTTTGTGTGGAAATCAATTCTTTGTGGAAGTCAGTATATTACGAATGTCCGTGCAACCAAAATTCCAGAGAGAAATTACCTCCCCGAGCATGTCCAATACCTGGAGGTATGCATCGTAAGCCAGTAAAGTGGCTGACGTTTTAAGTGTCTCTTAACCATACAACACTGCTAATGTAAATATTTCATGAATTTCTTTTAGGTAGCTGGGACTCAAACTGTTGACCTTAAAGATGACATTAAAACTCTGGAGAACATACCCAGCACCACTCTCCCAGTTTCAGAGCCGGGCAGGATGTGTGTAGTACCCACAATGGTCTCGCTGCAACAGGCACTCACCTTGCAGAATGGTTTAGAAAAGGTGTCAGTAGGAATGAAAATGAGAAACAACTGATGCTAAACAGATGCAGCCTCGCCCCTTTGGTCCTGGGGAGAATAGCTGGGTGGGGTGATACTGGGAAACAAATTTCTTTATTAACAGCATGACCATCAGTCACTCATGTGACATGGAAACATGGGCTGATCTCCACCCAGTTCATTCATTTAAGCTGTTTCCCAGTCCTCAACATCACAACAAGAAAGGAAAGGGAGGATGCTTGTTGAATTTCTTAAGCTCAGTCTGTATGTGGTTATGCATGAGCACTGTGTGCTGGCTCTGGGATTTAAGGGAATTGAATGTTTATGAATAGGGAGTAACTACAAGGTACCAAGACCCACTGAGCCTAAGAAAACAAAGAGAAGAAGATAAAATCCTATGTTTCTTTTTTTCCCTCTTTTTTTTTTTTTCCCCTTTCGTGGACATAAAACAAGGGACATAGGGCATGCACTTCAGTGGCAAAAGATCCAATATCAAAGAAGGTCATCTCCAGTTCCTCGTGGTGATAGCATTTAAAAGGCAAGAAACCAGCCTGCTGATGAAATTGTCTTATGGCACTAAAAAGTGATAACTAGGGCTTACAAGATTTAGTTAAAAAAAGAAACCCCCAAACTTACTTTGTAGTAATCCTTTTAGCCTTATACTGTATGAACATAAAATTTTATCTTACACCCTGATTCACAAATGCACTTGAGAGCTTAAGTCAAATGGAAACCAGTGGGAATTAGGTCTCCAAATGTTTTTGTAGTCTCGGGTTTGAGTGACTGCTGTGTCCCAATTTCAACACCATTTAGGAGACTACTGATTTTCAAGGAAATTTAAGCTCTTCAGTCACTGATGGAAATTTAGGCTCTCAAGAAAATTGAGTAGTTATGAGTATTTTATTGCAGGACTCACTGTGGAAAGCTTAACCCATCATGCACAGAAGAGTTAACACAGTATGGACCCATTGCTCTCTGTAATCCTTGTCTTAAAGATTGCAGCCTATAAGTTTAAAGCCAGTAATTTAAAGCTGACAAAAAAAACCAAGCACACACAAAACCCAACAACTACTCAACATTAAAATCTAAGGGAAGAAATTTCCACGTCACGGCCTGGAAAGCAGGCAGTGGGAAGATGAGTCTTTCCCTTTACATTCCTCAAACCTCCCTATTAAAGGATTATAAATATAAGTGAGACTATTAAGGTTATAAATATCTAAAAGCAATATAGTTCTTGAGCCATTTGACCAGCTAAAAAGTGCTGAAACACTGTAATATCATAATGCTGGTGCTGGACCAGTATCCTTTATTTAATTATTGTTATTGTACTAAGAAAAAGTCCACCAAAACCAGGTGCTTTGCTTGGAAGAAGTATGCCTTTTTCTCTTTAATATCCATGTCCTTTCATGTCTTCCACTGAGCACAGCTTGGTGCTGTAGAACAGTAAGTGCAGCTAATAACAATTTTAAGCTAAGCAACTTCTTCATTTTCCCTTTGCTGCTGCAATGCCTCAAATAGCTCACTCCGAGAGACTGCCGACAACGAGGTTTATCAGCAACCCTTCAAGGGCCATCTGCTCCTCTGCCTTGAGTAACGCATCTCTGGAGAGCAGACTTAACCCTGATGTTTGGGTACACAGCCACAGACGCAGCTTTGGGCATATCTATGAAGTCATGTGAACCAAAAGAGCTAAACAAATGTGCTGAATCCTGACCACAATCAGTTCACACATACCCGTAGAGATAATCACAGCAAACCTTTTCAAAAGCCCAGCCACTGGCGATGGAGCAGACAGCTCCAGGGTAAGTCAGTGCATGATAGTACAAAACTCAGTGTTTAGTGGAGCTGAAATTCATGTGATTCTGCCTAGTTATTGTATTTTTTAAACCATATTTGATGGTCTTAAAAATGATAAATACGCCCTTGAGGGAATTGCAGAAAAGTCCTCTCCTTCTTCCTAAATACTATTGCCTTCATGCTACCATAGGAAATGTGCTGGTCTCTTTTTCACCTTCAAATTCAGGTGCCATTCTTTCCTCTTGGAACAGAAGCCCAGGGGGCGATTAGGTCTTCACATACAGTTAATAATTGGTTTGGTTTCTGTGAGTTCAGGTTAGATTTATTTTTATTTTTTTTATGAAACCATGTATTTGTCACAACTGAAACTGTGGTAAGAAAGGTCAGTTTCAATGAAATTCCAGATTTAAAATAGTTAGGAAGGAAAAATGGTTTGAAATTGCAAAAATATTTTTTTTTTTCCATGAAACACTTATAAGTGACTTTATTCTGAAACAAGACTTGAATGTGAACAAAAAAATTGTATGAACTAAAAGAAAGCGTGAAAGAATTAATGAATAAAAAGATTTTTACTGAGCTCTATTTTTTTTGATGTGGTTGTTAGAGTGTTACCTTTGTAAGAGTTTGATGTTTCATCACTATTTAGAATAGAGAAACTTTATTTCTTTTAAAATCGATGTCCTTTTTCATAGGACAGGGAACACATTCTCCTCTCTCATCCTGGAATGCAAATCTTGGACTGAACACACATTGTCATATTTAATCCAGACAGAGGTGCATTGGATATTGCTGAGTTTTAGTATGTTTGTCATCAGCCCATTAAAACGGTGAAGGTTTTTTTATAATATCAGAAATAGGGAAAAAAAAATCAGGTTTTGTGAATCTGTAAGTATTAGAAAATAAAATAACTTTTTCCCAAGATGTATCCCAAGATGGAGGATCTCACTGCAGTATTTCATTCCACTCAAGTACAGTAAAATTTTCAGTAATAAATTTGCCCATGAATATAATTTATTTTTTAATATGAATTTGTTTTTCTATCCTATCACAAGCAGTTTCTGACAGCTTAGCCAAGAATCAAATGTTGTGTATATGATCTCCCAGCTAAACAAAGCTTCATGTCTTTTCCCTATCTTTGGTTAAAAGGGGAAGGTTATCTTTTATACCCAAACTTCTTACCTGGATGTGGTTGGCAGGAGCCCTGACATAGATCCCTGATGGTGACAGTGTCTCAATGTTGGATAAACCATCTGTTCCAGAAAGGCCAATCACTATGTTGTTACTGACTCTGTTCCCCACCTCCAGTCCCTCTCCTTTACAAAAAAGGAGAAAAACAAAACAAAACAAACCGAACAAACTAGTAAATTAAACAGAAATGTAACTGGGAAGCCTCTACTATGCAAGTCACAGAACTTGACAGGTTTTGCCCTTCCTGTTTTGCTAGCATGGTCCACATAAGAATTAGCTCCCCTGTTAATTGCCCCTGGGTAAATCACTCTTTGAAAAGCACTTAGAAACCTGGGTTTGGCAAAATGTGTCTGTGAGATGGCCAAAGACTGCCCTGACTGCTCAATGCAGTGGTGCCCAGTATGGAAAGGGGAAGGCTGGGTGCTTCAGAAATGTCATATCCTTAAAAGCAAGATCTGACCAACACTGTAAACATGGTAAAAAACAGCTTCTGCCACTAAGATTTTACACTCTAATGAGATAAAAACAATCAAGGAAAGGAATACTACAATATCTATTTTACAAAGAGGCAGCAGAGGCTATGGTTGTCCAATTCAATATGCTCGTGGACCTAAATCATGTCTTCTATATAACACCAGCCATACTGTACTCCAGGTTTGTAGAGAAAATGAATAAAGGGAATATTATAAAGCACATGTACAGTTAGAAAAAAGAGAGATTTAGAGCGTGGAAGTGGCTCATCTATGCACACCCAGGCATGCTTCTGGCAATACTACAATTCAAAGTTGTATCTATCTCCTGTGTCTCCATTCACTGCCAAACTTACATGTAAGAAAATTTCTAAATAGGCTTAAAAACACCTGGTGAAACTGCAAAAAAGTGGGGGGTTTGTCCCCGTAAGCAAAGAACCATGAGAAGAAAAAGGAAAAATCAATCAAAAAATTGATCACACAACTCAAGAGTCATAGGGTGCCCCAGATATAGCACCAGCATTGAAGCAGGAAGGAAAAAAAAAAAAAGAAATATCCTTTTAAACTATACCATAAAGAAATGTGCAACCCAATGGCAAAAAGCAGACAATTGCATACAGGACAATGCCCTATGTGGACATTTCATCATATATCCCCCTGCTCTGGCATTTTGGAAGCAGGATACAAAGTGGATCATCTCTGTTTGACCCACATCAAGAGCAGATTAATCTATTTAGGTTTGTTTATCAAATATAAAAGATTGTGTTCAACTATACCTGCTAAAGTCCTATTCCAAATGCAGATCCCTTCCCCAGTCATCCCTACTCCAAATGTAAACCACTTGCCAGGAAAACTTAAATGCTTTGCATTGGGGATGGCACTAATTATTTTTAGCTGTCCTGTCAGTTTTTTGAGCTTTTTCTCCATTTTAGGAACAAGATCCATTTAGAAAATATTTCATTTCCAGGCTGTATTTATTGCAAACAATGCCACTGCCAGAGCATGAACAGGATCCTCAAGCAGTCCTTTTGACAGCCATACAGGGTTTTGACATGCACAAAAGGCCTTGGGTATGTCAATTAATGTTAAGCCCAGAGCAAATTTTTTTTACTGTCTTACAAAACACCTGCAAATAAGGATTTTAGAGGAAATCACTGAGGGAGTCTAATTCTGGAGCTGCAAATAGCCAGCTATAATAAATATTCCTTTACAGGCATCAAAATGCTATATAAATTCATTCTTCAGAGCCTCTGGAGCTGCTGACAGTGAAGCCATTAGAGAGATTTTGGGGTTGAGGGGTTTTCAGGCTGTGACTTCAGCAGAACTATTCAGCTCAGCCCAGAGTCCTTTGACTCAGACATATGTCCTAGCACCAGTGAGCCAAGGTGTGGAGGCAGATGGAGATCTTTTTCTGCTTCCCCATGGCCACAAGGACACCTGGGCATCACCTTGGGCAAATCTCTCTGAGCCAGCTCTCTTCATCTGTAAGATGTGTACAGTCACTCTCGTTTTATAGTCTCCTCTGTTTGAATCATAATCCATCACTTCTCATTATGTTTATATAGAGGACCTGGCATAGGGACTTGCTGTGAGTGGAACTGCAGGATGAGGACTGAAGGCTTTCTTTTTTTCCCTCTGTTTATCTTAAAATTGGTCATGTTTATCCAATCTCTTATGGAAAATGAAAACTAAACTGTATCTTTTGGTATTCAGGCAACATGAGATCCCAGCAGAAGATGCTGCAAGTCAGTCTCCTGATGGTTAGTCAGGAGAAATATTTTGTTGTTTAACATTTTTGTTGCTTCAAGCTCCAATTTATTTAAGTGCTAAATCCTCTGCTTAACTTTTAACATATGCTTTCACTCCATTATCTTCGATGTCAAATGACTGAAGTTAAAGGTAAGTATGTTCTTAAACGCCTCACTGAACTGGAGCCTTAAATATTGCATAATGATGCTCTTCCAAAGACAGATAAATCAATCCCCTAAAACAACTCTCCTTCCACTTGTAAATTAAAATACATACACATTTATATATAAACAGATCAAGTGAAGACTGACCTGAAGAAACAGAAAGTGTATGGTCAAATGGAAATAGCTGCTAGGAGTTACATAGGAAGTTGTAGGGGGGTTATTCCAGATTTACAGATACAAGAAAATGTAGAAGATGTGATTAAAGTTCTCAGGGTGCAGTTAAGGATCTGCCATTCTTTGCTCTAAAGGCATTTTTCATGCAGATGGTAATCATCACATGTTGCTGTTACATGTAGGATGGATATTTTCCTGCTTCACTTACCCAGTAGAAGCCCATGGCCTGAAATGTTGTAGAAAACATTACTGTCCACACTGAGGTTTGAGATCCCAGTCAGCCGGAGTCCTTGGGCAAAGGAGTCCAAAACACAACAGCCACGTATGTAAGAGTCTGGAAAGAAACAAGCAAAAACTGGAAGGTTGGGAGAGTTATATTTATATTAGCTGCTCATCCTTTGATGTTGTGCAATTCCTTTTTGGCTCCTGTGAGACTTCTTGGTTGCAGCTGCCTACCCTTACTCACCTGGCAGATCTTTGCCAACAGGTGGGAACTGCTGAAATGGGCACAGTAGAGAAGAGGGGTCCTGAGCAAAAAGGGGTTAATGGAGATGATCTACTATTGTGAGGAAGGAGGAGGAGAACCAGTGAAAGGATAGGGTACTATCCCAAGAGTGAAGTATGTTACAAGCGCAGGCAATTGGGTGATTGAAGTGGGATTGAAAAAGAGCAAGAATGTTTCAGGAGTGTTTTGGAGTCTCCTTCTCCAGAGACTTTTGAAAACCACCTGGATGCAATCCTGTGTAATGTGCTCTAGGCAAACATGCTTTGGTGGGGAGGTTGGACTAGATCTCTGGAGTTACCTTCCAACTCTGATCATTCTGTGTTTCTGTGATGGGCAGTGAGGACAGTGCAGGTGTCTTGTACATCTTGTCTAGCCAGGCATAGTGGCCTTCCCACTGTACTCCAGCATCATGGCTAGTACTGCCTTCTGCCACCAGGAAGCCTAGATCTTCACCCAGTGATGAAGAACATAGAATCATAGAATGGTTTGGATTGGAAGACACCTAAAAGATCATCTAGTTCCAACCCCTAGTGATGGTATAGGGAAGGTGTAAGTGTGGGTTAGATGGAGGGGAATGTCCCATCCTGTACCATTAAAACATAATTCCAGTCCATGTAACTCACTACCATCACCACCAGGGTTCGAAGCTCTCATTGCCACTTTCACAGAGACAAAACCAAAAAAAACCCCATAATATATTATTTATCTTTCAGGTGATAGAATCAAATTTTGGGCTAGGCTGACAAACAGCCCTGAGCCACCTCTGGGCTCCCTCACAATGGGTGAAGGATGACCACAGATGCAAAGGAACTAAAGCACCTTAAAGCACTCCATGTGCCCTCACTTGGGCTTAGGCTATGGGTAAGTTTTTCTCACGTTTACAAATCCAATTTGTCAACTAATTTGAGAGCTGAGCAGGCTTCTGAGGACATCTGCCCCAGCTTTGGGCAGAAAAAGGTGGAGAACTGAGATCATTCCAACTCACCCCCAGTGCATCCATCTCACCTGACATCTGTGTGTTGCCAGCAACAGTCAGGGCACTGAGGTGCTGCCGGAACGCTTGACCCACGTGGCGGAACTGGACCCCTTCCATCTGGAGCTGACTTGCCTCTCCCTGAAAGGCTTCTACAACCACAATGACTCCCAGGTCCCGAGACCCCAGCTGCCTCTCGCTTCGCTTGTACAGACACCTAGAGCCACCTAGAATACAGACCAGTCAGAGCTGTCAGTGTTACTTCTCCTTGGTGACCATGGGAGTGCCCCATGAAACATGATGGGACTCATCACACTGACTCAGTGAGACTCCATCTCCAGCAGCATCTTAAACATGGGTCCACAGGCAAGTATAATTGATACTCCCTCTCAAATACTGTCATGTTCCTGCCTTTAGAGTCAGGACATTTTTAAGGAAGCTCTGGTATTTTTATGCCTTGGAAAGTTCCTTGTGTTCAATTTCATATGGTCCTACTAACAGGGAAGATGGATTTGACATTGATTTACCTTGGGGGAGGTTCTTGAAAAGGAGATTGGCCACAAATCTACTGAACTAAACTGAAATGAGAACATTTTGATATTTCTTTAAAACTCTTGCTCTCCCCACTGCCCCTGACAATGGGTGAGGGAGTGTTACTACCCAGGGTGTGAAGACAAAAAGTAAATTGTAGGTCTGGGGAAGGAATTAACATTCCTGAAAGGCATCCTTCCATTGGTGTGTACTTAGCTTACTTCAGTACAGGGGGATTCAGGCTACAAATGGGCAACTTGGGCTTGTTCAGTGGAGGTGCAGAGGGGATTTCAAATTCCAGCACTGCCTGCTTATGCTCAGTAATGCTCATTTTTCTTTTAAAGAAGGTAAATTAACCACAAAAAAACACTGCCCACTCATCTTCTGGTGACTCCTCTGAGAAATCCTCCTATCCTTTAACTCAAATAAAAACCTCAAACAGTTAGCACATTTCAGAGACTATATTTATGAGTTCCACAGAAAATGGACCATAAATCTATGAGTAATATAAGCAGTTGGCTGCTGGATATCAAATGAAGTCTTGTTTCACAGTCTGAAAGCCCAAGGCATTTTATTTTTAAAGGAAACCTTACAACTGGGTTGCCAGATAACCTAACTCTCCTCAAATTATAATCACTGTGTCTGATTTTGGTTCCTCACTGGCTGGTGTAAATTAGGAAGCCACCTGTCAAAATTCATAGTATTCCATACAGGTAAAACTAAGGGAGAACTGTTTCACCAGTGTTACTATATGTTACAAGAAACAATCACCTGTTTGTTTGGGGTTTTTTTTTTTTCTTGATATCCCTAAACACTAAACAACATCTCAATATTGTACACTAAAAAGCACAAACAGCGTGGAGCTATTTTGTTTTTCCTTCTTCTTAAAGTGACTAAATAGTAAACACAATTAAAAATTTAATATATTATGTACATTGAAACATGTTTTCAGAAGATACTTTTTTTTCTACACCCTTAGGCTCAGGCAAAACTAAAGGACCTTTCCCAAGATGGCTTGAAACAACAGCATGAAAATAATACATTGGAGATATTACAATGAAATGCAGTTCAACTCCCAAGACTTCACACTTCAATGTCAAACAACGTTTGGAAAGATAAACTTGCTTTTCTGGCGCTGGTATCTCTCAAAGTTATCCTATTAAGAAAGATTTCTAATACCCAGTGTTACCACAATTTGAATTTAATGGAACAATTTTCTTCCTCAGTAAGTTTCTGTGAGAAAAGATCTCTTCACATCTTGCAATACCTGCTTTTGCACACTGTCTGAGGTGTGACATCCTCTCCATCGTCACATTTCCTTGAACAACCACCCTTCTGCTGATCAGTGCCACCATCACACTCAAAGGCAGGCTCTGGCCATTCATCCATCCCTCTCCAACGCTGTGGGCGTGCCTAGGGAAAGACACAAAAAGGGCACAAAAGCATTTGTGGCTACCAGATGGCAAGAATCATGTTTGCCTTAAGCTTATGACTCCAACCAGAGCTGGGTTCCATCCTCTTCTCACCATGGATAGTGGCATATCCTGTGTGTCTGCATATATGAGACAGATACATTTTTCCTTGGCTGATGTTTTCATCCTTCTGTCTTTCACACTCACAATTTTTCCCTAGATTATGTATGTTTACACCAAAATATATCAGTCTTTGAATTTCTTTCATTTTCCCAAAACACTTCTTGGTGAAAAACATTAGTATTTTCTTCCTTAAGCCCCAGTATTTCTGAATATTATACCATTCTTCTTCCTGGGAACTGGAATTGGTTTGCCTCCCAAAAAGCTAACATGTTTCAACACTGGGGTATCAGGTGATGGTGGTAAGGAATACAGTTTATCCACGGGCTCCATGCACAGAAGGTGAGGAGAGCATAAGGCTCACTGAAAACACAGGAAGCAGTATTACTTCAACTTGGAAATATTGCTTCTGTGTTTTCAGTGAGCTTTATGTTTTGAGCGTGGTGTTAATAATCTGAAGTTAGTCAGTCCAGAAGGGAGGATTTAAAAAAAAAAAAAATTAGAAAAAAACTGCAGTTTCCCAAGAAAGTAACTATACAGGAATATTATTTGTCAGCCCTACTCTGAGACTACTGGAGTATACTGGTCATCAGTGTTTTCTGCTGCAAAAGTTTCCTGAGCTCATTGTTATAATACAGAATTTAAACCTAGTCAGAAATATTCAGGACTGAACATCCACTAACTTTAGGGGGAGCAAGGAACTGAAATATCTCTGACCACTTCTGTTAAAGAGATTTATATATTATGTCCCCCAGGAAACTCCAAACCTCACCTTGACCAAGTTTTCCCCCAGTTTAGCTCTCTAATCTAGAGCTCTTGGCCCTTGAAAGGATACCTGAGTGGTGATCTGAGGTACAGCTCCGTGTTGTTCACAGCCTCAATAACAGCCATTTCTTCTTTCTGTTGTGCATCTCCAAAGCCTGTCCTTCCCACCATGATTTCATCACCAGGTTGCCAGTCAACAGGTTCCTGGAGGACTAATCGTGTATCGTTAGCCTGAGCCGATGATTTCAAGTGTGTGAAAGCTACTTTGGGCATCCAGCCTGAAAAAAAAAGAATTTTTAAAAATAAAATTTTAAGAGTGACCACAGCTTGCTCAATGAGGTCATCTTGACACTGTCTCCAATGGAGAATTCAAAATGAGGGGTTATTTCTTCAAATCTCAGGTTAAGTGACTTAAACATTTGATATGAAAAGAATTTGTTTGTCTTTTTCACACAAAATCAGAAAAACATCACACGTTATTTTAAATGATGTATCTTTGGTGATTATTTTCCAGAAAACTTGAGTCTCAAAAACCACTGTTGCGACATATTTTTGGTGAGGCCTTAGTCTGGCTAGACCTGAAAACATCTTTGCACCTGTAAGGTTCAGTTGATGTGAAGGTCACAAAACATCCCTGGGGATGGGGATGAGTTACAGATTTAGCAAGCAGTGTGAATACAGGGGTCAGAACCACTGCAAGGTGAGGAAGACCCTCCCACATCAGCAACTTTAGACCATCACTGTAAGACTAAAGCAAGCATGCAACTGCAGATTCCTAAACCCCTCATCTTTAGTTGACAAAATACCAAGTCTGTGTGGAACAAGACCCACCAATGAAACATCTTGCCATTTCACCCATCCTTCTTCACTTCATGAAGTTTGTTTTAGCTCTTGACATTTCTTTTTCCCTCCAGGATTTGGAACAGATTGGTCCAGTGTGATCCAACAAACTGAACACCATCAGGGGAAAGCATGTGCTTCACGCACCCACCTTTAGTGTATTTTTCCTTCCCAACTTTCCCATAGATTTACCTCTAGCCCACAGCAAGTTACTGTCCTCCCTGGATGTACTATAGAAAAGTAATAACCCCAGAAATCACTGAGGGTCAAGGTTATGGCCAATTTCAAATTATCTTAAGCAAGCTTCTCTCTCTCAATTTCCTGCTTCCCTTTCTGTTGCTCATACTATAGTGTCCAAATTCTCTCCTTAATGAAGACAGAAATGAGAAGGAACATCTCCCAAGTCAATGAACTCACAGCAGAATGAGAAGGAAATAACCAGTCTTTATATTCTGTAAGTTTGAAGTACTTGTGAACACCTGCTGTGAGTGACAATGAAATGATGAGCATCTAAACCTAGCTGAGATACTTCTTGGTCATTACCTTTCCTTTTTTCTTAAATCAGAATTGAACTTTCTCAGCTTACAGCTAAGCACATCTCCCATTCTTCATCTGAAATGCTTCAGTTCATACCATGCATGGAACAGTTTCAGAGTGTATCAAATAGATTTCCTTCAGGTGAAACTAATGCAGGCACTGTAATCCAGTAGGACATGTAACACATGTTAGATGCTAACAGAACCAGTCTAGAATCCAGATCTGTAGAATCTAGATCTGCAGATCCTAAAACGCAGCGTGTACCCTGCATCCTCAGCACCTACATCATTCTCTCAACCGCTCTGCTTCTGTTGGGCCACACTGTTATCTAATACAGATACAGCCAGAGCCCATCTTACACCATTCATGAGCACAGGCATCAAAGATTTTCCCTGTGAGACCCCATCCTCAACACAGCCTCAGCCAGCTCAGAAAAATCCTCTGGCTATCAGCCTGTGTGCATTCTTTTACTGGCAGCAGCCTCATCATCTTTATTCATTTACCTTCTTCCACTGAGTGAACCTCGTGAATTTTTAGGACTCACATAAAAGCAAACGACTGACAGCAGCCATCTGCATGTTGAACAGCATGAAATTTTTCTCCAGCTCTGGACGTTTTGTTGATAGTGCTGATTTGTGTGTGTGTGTTATTGGGTGTGAGTGCATCTGTGGCTGGACAAACAGCTGACTGCCATTGTGTACATCTGCCACAGAGCACAGCAACCAGTACAAAAACTCTGCTGGGCAACAGCTCCTGTCATGAAGAGGTGCAAACCCACCATTCCACATTGAAAATATACTCTAATGATAAAGGTTTGTTTCTGGCTTTTCTCCATTTTCAAGCTTCAAACCAACCAACCAAAAAATAAGGAAAATATGATCGAGTCTTTTTAGTTATTTATTTTCTTCTAAGAGTATTCAAGATATCCAAATATTACACCTTTCCTTTTGTTACTTTCTCTTCTTCGACTTCTTATTGTGCTGTCCCAGCCATCCTCTCTGCCTCCCACAGTTTGTTTTACCTGTTTCCTCATTATTTAGGTTGAGTGGCATATTTCTTTGTATTTTTAAGATCTACTTCCAATTTCCAATATTTCTAGTATATTTTTATTGGGAAAACAAACAAACAAACAAATAAACAAACAAAAAACTTCTATCAGATTCCCCCCAACTTGCTTCCTCTTTATATTTCCACATACAACAACTGAGATTCTCCCCTAAGCAGCACAAGTGACACACAGAATTTGATCTGTGACACTTCCCTGGTCAGTTCACCAAGGAGAGACCATAACTGAGGCATTTTTGCCTTAACTGTATGTCCCTAGCTCTATGGACTTGATGGGAACCCATCATACACCCACACAGAAATGTGCTACACTGTTCCTCAAACAGACATCACCCATTGCTCTTTAAAACTTCACAGCTCTTTAAGACTTCACAGCCTCTCTTGGCAGTCAGTTCCAGGATCTGCCACCCTCACAGCAAAGAATTTTCTCCATAGGTTTAGGTGGAACCTCCTGGGTTCCTGTTTGTGCGTGTTGCCCCTTGTGTTGTTGCTCGCCACCACACAAAAAAGTCTGGCCCCATCCCCCTCACCTCTGCCCTTTAGATCTTGATAAGCATTGGTCAGATCCCCTCTCAGTCATCTCTTCTCCAGGCTAAATGGTCCCAAGTCTCTCAGCTGTTCCTTGTAAGAAAGTATCTGATAGGTTTAAATGAAGACAGCTTAAAAAAGAGCACAGTGCCCACCAAGCTTTTTAGTCATTATCATGCAGGGTTAATAAAATAACCTTCAGTGACTGGAGCTGGACTGTGCAACAGGTGAATAAATGTTTTATTTGAGAGTAAAAGGTTTAAAAGACCATCTGCTGCAGTATATTTAAATTATTTCTTCTCCCAAAAAAGTAGTGCTAGCAGAAACACTCAAAAGTACTGAAAAATAGATGAATCTGTATAAATCCTTAATTATTAAACTCATTCTTAATAATTAACTAAGCTCAGATTGGAAAGAAACAGAACAAAAACCATGAAAAGAAAACAAAACAACAAAACCAACCAACTGAACAAACACAGAAACCAAAAAAAATGCATCTTGAGATCTAAAGCAGAAGGGCCTTCATGTTGAAGGGACAGGACAGGACCCTTAGACTCAAAATGATACTGCAAGTAAAGCAACAATTGAACATTTATTAACTGACTTGACAGAAACACCCTTAAATACTGAGCAGAGCAGAACCATGCTGTCGAATGGTAACCCAGAAATGCAAGTGAACTTAAATTATAAAATGAATTCATCACAAATTGGAGCATAAGGAACATCTTGGCACCAGGACCCTGGTTAATAAGGAAGGGTCCTGCTGGAAGCCTGATGTAGTCTTATATAGACCTGGAACAATTGTTAAGAGCTACAGCATCAAGAGTAACTCAATTATTTGGGATAAAGCTGAGAAGTGATTTTCCTCTGAGCAGCCCAGTTTCTGAAAAACAAAGTGTCCTATTTCAGCCAGGAATTATTTAACACCTCTCAAAATTAACACTCTTGCTAGAGTTTCCAGTTACTGCTCCATGACTGAATTGCATCCCCATGAATACTTTGTACCACTTCACAAAAAAAGGGAATGGAGCCAGCTCAAACAGGTAAACTGAAGGGCAGCTAGTTTGCCCGAGCCTGAGAAGCAAATCAAAAGCAAAAGAGGAGGTCACAGGCTCCTGAGTGACCTCCCCCTCTCTGCCAGGACACCATGAGGTGCTGATATCACAGTTACCTCATTTTACCAATCTGCCATCCTCCAGACAATAACTTTCCAGACAGCAACTCTCCTCTGAACTGAGAGTGATCCACTAAATCCCAGCCTTTTCTTCAGTCTCTGAGAGTCACCATCTGCATAGTTCTCTTCCCATTGATCCACTGCTTTTTCCTTTCAGCTTCAGGTGCTATGTTCCAAGGCTGACTGACACCTAGGCATCTAGTTATACACATGTTTGTATTTCTCCCCATGAGCTTCTCAATTTCCACCTCTGCTTCTCCTCTTTGTCTCTAAGTCTCTTCCCAACCCACAGGCTGTCAGTCTGTATTTGAAAAAACATGTGCTCACCTCTCCTAAGCATTTGTGGTTACCAGCTTCTTTCTCATCTACAACACATTCATCCAATGGTGACACATTCCACCTTGAATGTAGGGGGTAGTCTAGGTCTAAGAATATACAGACTAGTTGACTTGTTGCTTAGATGGAAAACAGACATTCCTGACCTGAAACCAAGACTTTCTGGAGTATATGTTGTCACTTAACTTTAGATACTCAGAGAAGTGCCTAACCAAGCCTGACAGCAAGCAGTGTGAGGCACATCCAGAGTTAGGCTGAGCTGGAGAGCCTGGCTTATACGTGGGAGTGTTAGTAGAAACTAGTCTCCTTAAATGGGTTTTAGCAGGACTGGTTCCAGTCCTAAGCCTGTCATGGGACTGTTGACCTTTGTCCCAAAAGTTCTTTAAATGATTTAAATTTTTTTCCTTTTCTGGAGTGGTACAGAAGGCTTTAAACTTTTCTCCTCTGACTACACAGGGACAGGATCCTGCCACATTTCGTCTTGACTCCTATTTGCCACAAATTAATTAACTCAGGTTACAAACACACAGTTTGTCTCTAGTGTTGACAAACTATAAAGCTCTTTTACACCTTTTGACAGTTTATTGGCGCTTTAAAGTTGAGGTAATGAGATCCTGTTATACCACAGAAGGAATTTACAAGAACTGCAGGGCTCAGACATGCAATCTACTCACCGTGACTGTACAAGTTATTCTGCAGATAATCTGTCAATCTGTTGCAACTACAGAGTAAAGCTTTAGCGTAAATGTGAATCAGATCTTTCAATTGCCATGAACAAAGCATAAAGGAACAAGCCGTTTACATTCCCCAAAAAGGAAAGAATTTTGCAAGAGACGGAGTTAAAACAGGAATTCAACAGATTAGAGCTATGATATAAAAAAAAAAAAAAAGAAAAAGGAGAGGAAACACCCCCCACCATATAGTGTCCACTAATATAACACAATTTACTGCAGCATTTCAGGTGTCAGTCTGCCTAAGGACCTGAGATTCCTCTCCACTGCTATAATCCTTCATTTTTCCCTTTTCCTTATCCAGATGGCACTGCCGACTCAAACTTAGCTTGGCCATTCCTAAAATTTCCAAATGTCAAAGTGATAAATGTCAGTACAACCACTGGAAACGTGTACTTCAGAAAAGATATTTTATTTTTTGTTTAAAACATTTTTAAATCCAGGACAGAAGCTTTTTTTTTTTTTCTGCTGCAGTGAATAAAACAAACCATAAAAATAATAACATATCAAATTCCTTAAGTTAAAAGGAAAAGAAACTCTTTTCAAGGAAGCTTCCTTAGTCAGGATAGCACAGCAGAGCTGTGCTGCTGCAGTGCTAGTCCATGGCTAAATTGCCCTTAAAGTCCAAGATCCTTAGTTAAGGGTCTGGAAAAGTTCTTTTGCAAACTTGGATTTGAAGTAGACTTTTAAAAAATATTATTTTAGGAAGAAGCTGTCCAGAGATGCAAAGGAACTAAACCAGCTTAAAGCACTCCTTCAAGTTTCACTGTGCTGCTACAACCAGAGCTCTATGGTCAAATGGTCCTTAAAAGTCCAAGATCCTCAGTCAAAGATCTGAAAAAATTATTCAGTGAACTTGGATTTGATAAAGACTTTTAAAAGATTAGTCACAGCCAGCTCAGGTCTTGTAGTACCTAGCCCAGTCACTGGCCATAACGTGTAGGGAAGCAGAAAAGGAAGAAAGAAAGCTGCTTCCCTGCATTTTCCTCGCCCTTTAAAGACATCAACTGAACCATGAGCCCTCAACCCTCTGAACTTGAACATTTCCACCTTACTCTTTCTGTTTGTTAATTCCAGTCCTAGGTATATTCCCTAAGCAATTGCACATTTCTAGCTGACTTTGTAATGAGAGGAGTCTGTTGTTTATTTTTCCCCCGCTATGCATCTCTGAAAGACTGGGATGTCTCTGCTATGAAAGTGGAGATGTCTTTCCACCCCCGTACAGTCCTGCAGGACAAACTGCTGTGTGTGGGCAGCTTCTGGGGAGATGCAGACAAATTTCCTGCTACTTTCCGACACAGCCAGTGCAGAAAGCCTTTAATTCATGCCCCAGAGTAAAAGAGGAGGTGCTCTCTGATTTATAACTGCTCATTAACCCTCAGAACAACCAAGAGCTTATCAAACTTTTTGACTGCTACACAGGAAAGCTACCTCAGCCTCAGTGCTGGGCACTCAAGAGCACACTGGGTATTTTAGATTGCATTTGAGCATGGGCTCAAACTGTAGCTTGCCTGATGTCCCCCTTGGGTGGGATGAAACCCAGCATGAGGCACGAGCTTTACACAAGCCATGGGCAGACTGAGACAGGAAATATAGACCTACTCATTCCCCTCATGCACAAAGCCATCATGTGCTGTCTCACTTGTGGCACTGTCATGTGCAAGTCTCTGGGCAGAGGTCCTTCGTGAAAAGGTTCTGATGTAGAATCATAAAATCATTTAGATTGGAAAAGACCTTAAAATCATCGAGTACAACCACAGATAGCTCTGCCAAGTCCACCACTTAACCATGTCCCTCAGCACCACATCTACATGGCTTTTAAATACCACCAGGGATGGGGATGCAACCACTGCCCTGGGCAGCCTGGGACAGGCATTGACAACCCTTTCAGACAAGAATTTTTTTTCTGATGTCCAGTCTAAACCTCCCCTGGTGCAACTTGAGACCATTTCCTCTGGTCTTATTGCCTATTCCTTGGGAGAAGAGACCAACCTCCACCTGTCTCCAACCTCCTTTCAGGCAGCTGTTGAGAGCAAGAATGTCTCCCCTGAGCTTCTTTTTCTCCAGACTGAAAAAAAATCAGTTCCCTCAGCCACTCCTCAAAGGACTTGTTCTCTAGATGCTTATCAGCTCTGATGCCTCTCTCATTTTTGAGAATGCTTCAGCACCTCAATGTTTTTCTTGTAATGAGGGGCTGCATACCAGGGGTTGGGCTGCTGCTCTAGGCTAAGGCTGCCACTATCAGAGGATCATAGAATGGTTTGGAAGGGATCTCTAGAGATTACCGAGTCCAACGTCCCTGCCAGAGCAGGATCACCCAGAGCAGGCCACACAGGAACAGAGCCAGGAAGGTCTTGAAACTCTAGAGAGGAGACTCTGCAACCTCCACCACATGAGGATATCCAACATTTTCCAGCTGTTATTTTCTGCTCAAGAGCTGTGAATGCACAGAGATGAGTCATGGCTCATCTTTTTAACATCAGCTTCTAGCCTGCCTGGTGGCCCACTCATCCAAGGCCCAATGTAAACACATCAGCATCTCTCTGACTTCTTCTACATCTCATGTAAAATAGGGGTGCTTCTTCCCCATGATAAGTGGATGCAGGGGAATGAAATCCAATTCTACAACATGTACAGATATGATTTAATTTCAAATTCAAGAGGCTAAAACTTCAGTACCTTTCACAGAATAAAANTTCTCTAGATGCTTATCAGCTCTGATGCCTCTCTCATTTTTGAGAATGCTTCAGCACCTCAATGTTTTTCTTGTAATGAGGGGCTGCATACCAGGGGTTGGGCTGCTGCTCTAGGCTAAGGCTGCCACTATCAGAGGATCATAGAATGGTTTGNGGTTTCAGGGGTTTTGAGCTTTATTCTGTAAAAACATTACATTTCACTAGTGCAAAAATGTTGCTATAAAATAGATATAATACAAAAAAAAAAAA
>VWZY01004273.1:2039575-2066226 GCA_013399075.1 Chloroceryle aenea
CATCTAACCTGACCTGGAATGTTTCCAGGGATGGGTTTCTACTTTCTACCATGTTCTACCTAAAGTTCTACCTTCTACCATCTCTGCAACTTCTTCCAGTGTCTCACTACCCTCACAGTAAAGAATATATCTAATATAAATCTTCTCTCAGTCTGAAACTATTACGTCTCATCCTATCACTACACTCCCTNCAGGGAACTTTAAAGATCATCAGTTCAAACTCCCCTGACATGGGCAGTGATATCTTCTACTAGGCCAGGTTGCTCAGACCTCATCTAACCTGACCTGGAATGNCTCCAGCTGCTCCCCCCCAGCACCCCCACAAGCTCACAACCAAAGGTGCTACACAGGAAAACCTCTTTAAACTGACACCAGGAACAAACTGCTTCAACGCAGCAGCCAAGCACCGTGGGATCCCGTGGCGAGCTGCAGACAGCTGTTAACATTTTGCATTATTGCCACTTAATCTCCCGCGCCGCTGCCGAACGAGACGGGGAACGGATGCCCGCAGGAGCGGGTCCACAGGGTGACAGGACCATTTAAATGCTAAGATCAGTTCGCTGCATCCCTGATGTGTGAATAAAGAGAATAAGACACGTGCAAAAAGTGAAGGTGAGCCCAAATGGGGGGTTCCTGCCTGACTCAGCCTGCAGTGCTTCAAAAACCCAGATCTGGGTCCAAGCCTCTCAGCTTGCCAAACTTTGCAGGCTTTCTCTGGGGTGGAAATGCACCCTGATTTTGTTGTTGGTTGCTTTTTTTCCTCCAGCCAATCTCTTGGTTGTGGTTGGGACAGAACTGGATGGGAATTTCAATGGCATATTCAATGGTTTAAAAGAGGTGACATTTTCATCCCACAAAAAAGGGTGGTTAGGGAGGTGGTGGAGCCACCATCCCTGGAGGAGTTTAAATAACGAGTAGATGTAGCACTTGAGGCTATGGTCTTGTCATTAGGGAGATGTTGGGATGAAGGTTTGACCTGATGATCCTAGAAGTCCTTTCCAACCATATTTCTATAATTCTATGATTTGAAAGACTCCACATCTATAGTAACCTACAGACCTGTCACCTGTCAAGCAACACAAGCTAATATATTAGCTATAGTCTCTCTATATTATATTACATTACATACATATGTAAGTGCCCTTTACTTTCACATGTTTTCCTCCTTAAGATCAGTACCAAAATGCATAGCAACTGATCTCCATTTGAATCAAACATGACGGATGCATTTCTGCTAGCAAGAAGGGCAAGCTTTGAAAGACACAGCAGCTTTCCCTGAATGCAACTCTCTGGGATTTCCCCCCCTTCCCCATCTGCTAGGTCTTTAAAATCTAATGGTCATCTTATATTAGTGAATAAGAAAGTGAAGGAACAAGTCATTGTACATTAGTTACTCCATGGGAAGTGTCTCAGTGCAGTTTCTTACCCCCAGTGAATGCAAGGGGATTCAAGGCAGCTTAGCCTTCTGTTCAAGAGCCATCTGCTTTAATGCATCATGTTAGAGTCAAGGTCTTGAAAGGAAAAATGCTGCCACAGAAGGCAAAAAGCCTCCTGCAACCACCACACAGAGTAACTAACAGCTAAGGAAAAACAGCCAATGGAAGTGACCCCAGAAAGGGAAAAGATCTGAACTCACAGGGTAACAAAGATGTGCAAACCAGTGGTTTTTCAGTGGAAAATAACATGTACTAAATAGGAGAACATTCCAGTAAAGTAAAAAAGCACATCTTATCTCCAGCAGATCTCTGCACCCTATCTTGAATCCCCTTGCTACAAATTTTTTTTTTCCTTCTTCTTTCTTCCCCCCGCCCCGGGAAGCTTTTCTTCTTAATATGTGAGTAAAGCAGAACAAATTCTCTCATGTCGTCTATGATCTCTAAATCTCCAACTCAGCAAGGATACATAACACTGCTTATTGGAGGAAAAGCAAGAAGCATTTGATTAAATGTTTGATCTCTCGAGGAATGCACAAGCTCCGCAGAGCGCAGTGCACAGCTCAGAAATATTTTGTGGTTTATTATTGATTAAAAGTAATTAAAGTTAATAATTGGTTCAACTGATAAAACACACTTTTTTTCCTGAGTTAACCCTGAAAATGTGTATGAATATTTTGGCTGCAGAGAAGTCTGGGACAGAAGTGCAGAACTGTCTCTATAATGTCATCTTCCACAGCCAGCATCCGTTGCAAATGCAGAGACATTCCTTGCAGCAGGACTATCCCTGACTTTAGAGGACTGAAATGGCCATTAACACCTCTGCTGTAATTATAAATAGGTACAGTATTAAACCAAAACTCTCTAGACATTTTTTTTTCCTTCTTTCCACAGAGCTTTCACAGGCAAGAAAAAGTGAATGTAGCGTGTTATTAAAGCTAAAGCACAGCACCTTCTACTTAGTTGGAGAGGTAGAGGTTATAGGTCAAAATGCAGGGAACAGGGTCATATCATTTCTTATATCACCACAGCTGTGGCAAAGTTTCAGCTAAATAAGCAGCAGAAGTGCTGGTTTTCTTTTGGGAAGAGGCAGAGTCTGTTTCGAGGGCACACAATGGAATCATGAGCTCACTTAGACAAGACTGATAAAAATGGATCAGAATGAAAAAGGCCTTTAAACTTTTTCCATCCGTGGTAATACAAGTATTGGGATCACAAAATCAGGCTGTCACAGAGGAAGTGTAGGTGTCCTCAGCTACTGACACAGCAGCTCCACTTATGCTGCTTCTGCCCCTGGTCCCTGCCCTGCACTCGGCATCTGATGGTATCTCCAGTCCAGCTTCCTTGGAAAGGACAAAGGTGCAAGAACAGCCAAGGCCACCATGCTAAACTTCTCTCCTGAAGCTTGTCAGGAGAGTTTCTCAGGGAATAAAGTATGAATGGAGCTGGAGACAGTGATAAATTTCCCTTCTGAACAATCAATAAAATTCTCTCAGCCCCGCTCAGGCCCCTACTGCGGATGCAAGGGCCATAATTACATTGTCAAAAAGTCGAGCTGCCCTGGCTGACTGCAACCCCCTTTAAAACTGACGTGTGATTGACAGGCAGTTTATGGGTGGCACACTCTGACTGGCAGGGGAGTTGACTAAAGCCAAAGGCAACAGTGAAATTTCCCACTCTGCTACAACCACCGGAGCAAAGGACTGCCACTCACGGGGGGATTGTGGGAAACCCTTAGTCATATTAACATATCAAAGTGAGGAGCTGACAGCGCTTACTAAACAATCTGAACTCAACCACTGCTGCTGAGCATCCCCCAAACTTCCCAGTCTGAAAGAGAAAAGGAATTAAAATGCGCTCGGTCCTGTCTTCACCAAGACAGCTAAGAATTTGGAAGCCTGCTTATTTAATGATTTTGATCTGAGATAACATATATGTGCTTGTATATGTATGCATCTCACAAATATATGTAGCTGAGCATGTCATGTTTCAGATAGATATGAAAGAGGCTGTCATGCTCAACAATTTGTTCTATACCACAGGTCAGGCTGGTGCTAAATTGGAGGCAGAACAGCATATTTCTGCTTCACATAAGGAATATGAAGCCAGCAAAAGAACACATTCCCTTTGGTCTTCTTTTCTAGTGGACTTTACTGCTCCAGTGTTACACTGCAGATTAGATGGTTTGAATGGACCTTAATTGCAGCCATGTACTGGGATTGTATGTAGTGTCACAGAATAAAAATGAAGAAGTTGAAACCAAGAGATGTTTCCACTAATGGGCCAAGGCACCTTTGACTCCACGTATTTCCATCCAGGTAATGCTTGGCTTGAAGAGCTTACTTTCTTGGTTTCCTTAGGAATGATGAATTGCTAGGAATTACAGCACTGAGGAAAATGTATGAAATCCAGGTGTCCATGGACACCTGAGTTTACTTCCATCAAATTGCCAAGTCAATGCTGTAAAACCTACTTCTGTCCTGTTTGTCTCTATAATTCCATGGATTGTCCATGTGGACAGAGTCAACAGTGATGATACAGGCTCATAAAAGAGAAGCAGCACCAGAGACACAGCTGCAGGGGTTGCTACTGGTGTTTCCTATATTGACAAGGCAAAAAAATGCCATCATGGAGAAGACAAGGCTCTTGTCTCTATGCTGACAATTTAAGGACAAAATTCTGACTTAAAGAGGTCAAACCAAGAATGGAAAGATACTTTAAAGTAGCAGAAGACGACACAGAAATCAAAGCAGCAAAAGCTGATATCAGGCAAATTAAAATGAGACATTTTTATACTGTTCCTAAAAAAAAACAGAAAGAAAAAAACCAAACAACACAAAATTAAAAAAAAACACAATAAAATTATGGATGATTAACCAAATTAATCCCCTGGAACAAGCTTCTACAGAAAATGCTGCCTTGATATCCTCAAGGACCAAGGTTTTTGGAAGGCACTCTGAAATGTGAGTTAGAGAACTCAAGACTGGAGTAACTGAAAACTCAACGG
Source organism: Chloroceryle aenea (assembly GCA_013399075.1). Classification (NCBI taxonomy): domain Eukaryota; kingdom Metazoa; phylum Chordata; class Aves; order Coraciiformes; family Cerylidae; genus Chloroceryle; species Chloroceryle aenea. The sequence continues at coordinate 2,044,016 of VWZY01004273.1, forward strand.
CCAGTAACAGACACTCAGCTCAGCCTGGACAATCTAACAGTGCTTCCTTCACAGAGGCCTACTAGGAAATGGGATAGAAATGCTCTGCCCTCTGCAAAACCACCTTACTGAAATTATTCAATCCATTTTCAAGCACTAAATAATTTTATCTCACTGCATTTCAGTGAAGTGGTTAAGAGCACCTGGCTTTCAGGAGCAGTGCAACCCACCTCCGGTGCCACTGCCAGCAGCACCTTCCCCAGCCTGTGCTGATCTCTCCTGATTCAGAAAAGCATCTGTTCATCGACCCCCCTCCAACAACCGACCTCTCCTGACCTTGCTTGGCTCCTGCAAGCTGCCAGGATTACTGCACAGCAGTACAGCTCGCTCCCTGTCTGTGCTCAGATTGTACCCCTCGGTGCCTGACATCGGTTTTGACTGAGAGCCATACGTGTCAGTGATGCTCAGCTAGCAACATTTCTGCCTGTAGGCCAGGAGGGTGTAAGTTCAAGCCCTTCTGGAGAATACAAACGCCTACCAATATGAAGGTTGACACACAGAACATAAGGGAGGGAGATGAAGCGTTCAGATATGTTGGGGTTTTTTTGGTTTTGTTTTTTTTTAAGGCCTCTGTGACACATACTGCCTTTAGAAACAGACCATTAGTTAAGAGCTTGACATGTGTGCATTGTAGAAATATTCTGATTCATGCTGAATTGGGAGCTGAATTCTACATCCAACCCACTGCACCAAGAAATGGCCATTTTAGACCTGTAGTCCATAGCGTTCCAAAAAAGCTCTGTATCTAAATTCCTCTATACCACAACATCTGGAAATCTACAGCTATTTTCTGTCCTTTAGGTGCCTTTTCTCTTCCTCTTGGTAAGAACATAAATCTCTGGCCCTGCAGAGCTTCCTTTCAGAGAAAGGTCCAGTGGTTAGAGCAGAGGACCGGGGACCTAGGACTGAAATTCTTGGCATTGATGCAAATTTTTTCATAGCCCTGGACTCGTATTTTATGACAACATCCTCTGCTGAGCAGATGTGGCTGTGTGGACCACCAGGAAATCAGAGAGATGTCAACTGTGCTCCTAATGCTGAAGACAGACCACTGACATTGGGATGGCAGCACAGCACAGAGAGACCACAGAATCATAAGGTTGGAAAAGACCTTAATGGAGATGGAGGAGGAGGGGAAAGCACACTGCCAGGAGCACTTTGCTGGTGCTTTGAGAATTATTGTCCCCACTCCAGCTGGCACAGCCTGCTGACGGCAGCATGCATTGCCCTCACCATGGGATTTACCTGGCAGACTACACTCTCTTGGGAACCCCAACAGCCATGCCCTCTTGGGGGAGAAAACTTCCCAGTTGTTATGGAGAGACCTGAGTGGAAATGGACACTCCATTCTAGTAGCAGAGCAAGCCCATATGACTCACAATAGAGACTTGAGGTCCAGTTTCCAAGGCATGGAGAGTTTCATTTGTGGACAGACATGCACAGATTTAAACATCTTCTAGGTGCCCAAATGACTGTCAGAGTGTTATAACTGCTTGATAATATCTGTCTTCTCCTTGGGGTCGAGTTCCAAAATTACTCAGTTCCCAGTGTGGGAGCTTTTGTGGAGATACAGCACCCAGTTTTCATGCATGATATACTGTTGAAATAGCAGTCTGATGGTCAGTATAAAGTTAGGAAGCTTGGCCCAAAACCATTATTTCAACAAGTACTTAACTGTAATTAGAAAGCCAAGTTCATCACTGAAGTATTTTCTCCAAAACCTCTTTTGCTTTGTTCTGTTTTCTTTCATTTTTGCTCTGCTTTTGAAGAAAAGAAAAAATGCACTTACCATGAATGGAGAGGGTCCCATTTCTCACTGCCAGGAACTTGACCCCGTATGGAAATACTGGTGGAGAATGGAGGCTTCCATAGAGATGGATGTGTGCTTTGTGATGGAAAGGGGCTTCAGGGGATCCCACTTGGAGCTCTCCTCCATCAGATATCAGAATGTAATGAGCATGCAGTTCTACAGGTCCTGGACCAGTGAACAAGAGTTTGCCACCTGAAGACAACAGAAAAGCAAAATGCAACCATAGATCCAGTCTTTGTCTCACAACCAAAGGAACTGTAAGAGATGGGTAAAAAAATGGGTTTAAATAAAATTACCAGATTAAGGGTAAAATATTATTGCATTCTGCAAAAAATCCACCCTGCCCTGTACTTCTCCCTGTGGATTTATCAGCTCCTTACAGACCTTACCAGTTCAGTCCATTTCCCAATTCTACTGCAGGCTGCCTTTCAAATCTTGAGCAAGTCCATTCAGCTTGGGCAGACATCTAAATCTTTCCAATCCCAGTGCAAGGGAGCTGTGTTTGGAAAATCCCAGTTTTAACTTAAATCACTCTCTAAATGTTAGAACGGGATATTACTACTTAATCTGCACATCACTTTTCAGATTGCAAAATACTTGTGACAGGGAGAGGGGAGGGGAAACCACTTTGGAACACAAAAACTGGCAACTTGTTTAGACAGCGGTTGATTTAATCCTGCAGACTCTTCCAACTGCTGTTCAGAACCAGATGCTTCCTAAATACAGTGTAAGAAGCTTCTCCCCGTTAGCTGAATGTGAGATGATCTCTCTATCCTATGAAAGCCTCATTTTAATCCCTAATTAGAGGTTAGATTCACCTCAAAGAATAAGGTTTCATCTCCTTGCCAACATTTTCTTTCTACCATCTATTAATATAACTGGATAAGATCTGCCACTAATATAGATCTGATCCTCCAAATCTTTCTGATATTTAGTCTCAATGCCTTCTTGAATCAATGAATTATGTGGTTGAAGTACATAAAGCATGAGAAGGCATTTCCATCCCTTGGTTTTGACTCAGTCTTTTCTGTTCTTTCAGATGCCTCCTTTTTTCATGCCTTGTGTGAGCTGGCGACCCCAGCCTGTCATCTCAGGATAGTTCACTCCTTTATCTCCTGTTTTCTCTCCTATGAAGGACACTGTTGCTATCTTTACAAAGTATTTGGATAGAGAGGACTCTCAGGCATCTAATTTTTTTGCACATGAGATCCGTCTTCCTAGTTCAAGCCATACATCCCAGGAGCTAGTAGGGGATTCCTCAAATCCTGACAACCTCAGACATCTTTCCAAAGAGTCCATCACCCTCCCAACATTTCCCTTTATGTGGCATAGCTAATAGCTGTGCCATGTCATACCAGGATCAGCTTTCTACTGGTGTTAGCAGTTTTTAATGATGACTTCAATGCCTACCAAACAGTTGGCTTTCTTTCCCCAGAAAATACAACCAATCATTAGCAAGAAGGATTAGGGAGATAAGACCTCTGCTTTAGGTTCAGTTTTGAGATGGAAAAGGAGGGAAGAAGTTTTAGAATAAAAGTCTAATTAAAAAATACCTTGATCATCACTCTCCTTTTATCAGGTCCTGCTGCTCTAAGTGATAAGGGAGATGCACAACTCTTGTGTGCTTTTCCTGCCCAGTTGCATCTGCCCCAAGCAGAACAAGGACTACCCATTAAATATTCTCTTTCCAGATTCCAGTAGATTCCCCATAAGTTTTAACAGAACTTGCTTAGTAGACAGAAGAGATAAAACTCAGATTTTCTTGCTTATAACTACTGGGAACCCTGGGATTGCTCCCACAAACACCAACTCCCCTATGTGTAAACTGTCTCCTTCCCTAGACATACTTTTCTGTATACAAATGTATTTCTGTTAAGCTTGCTATACAGTGTTTTTACAAACTATACCAAACACACGGTGATAAAACAGCCCAAATTTCAGCTTGCTCCACGTAAAACAACAGAAGATATATGGCTGTTATTCTGAGATGCATCTCAGGCTTCTGGAAAAATGAAATGTTCTTTATACAAAATGTGCTACACTGAAGTTGGGATAATACTTGAAAGAGTATTCATTTGTAGACTGAAGGGAACCACTAGATCATCTTGCCTGATGATCTGTGCACATCATGCTAGTGAAAAACTGGAGGAATTCAAGTCATCTGTGTTTGACTGCTGCATAATCTCTGGAAAGGCAGACAGTTACATGACCCGGGGACATCACTCTACCATTTCTATGACCATCTTTTCCAACAGCTAATTTCTCTTACTGTTCACAATTTCTGCTTTCTTTCCAATGCTAACTTGTCAAAGACAAGCTTTCAGAGCCTGGTTCTCTTTGTACCCTCCTGCATTGCACTGCAGAGAGGTGCACGAAACAACGCTGTCTGGGAAAGAACTTACAGGTAAAATCAAATCTCAGCCCATGTTGAGTCTTGATAAGGTTTTTAAGACTCTGCCTGCAAGGAACTGTCTCCAATTCATGAAGCAGCACCCCTACAGCCCTCCGTAATTTCCCACATACTCTGAAATTAATATCTGTGGGCCAACAAATGCCTGTACCAGCAGCTTGAAAGCTCTTGAATGAAACTGGTGGTGTTGTTTTAACAATGTGTACTCCTTATTTAACATCTTCATTCATTATATTAACATTCTCCAGTAATAAATGGACTGCCAGTCCATCTTCTTCCTGTGATATAATTTACCATCTTGCTCCTTTCCATACTGAGTACAGAAATATTTAATAAATACATTTGCCTTATAGCATCAGTGTTAATAATTTTATCACCGCAATCTAGAAATGGAACTATAAATCACTACAATTTATTTTATTCCCAACATAAAAAAAAAGACATCTTCCCCAAGGTCTTTATTGACTTCCTATGCTCTGTTCTTACTGAAACATAATCATTTCTGTTTCCTCTTCATACAATTTTTAATGAGTATTTTAATTGCTGCCATGCTGTAGCACTGAACCGGGAAGGCTGGTAGCCAAAATTGTCCTATCTTTTGATTGCAAAATCATAGTTCTGCCCCAAACAATGTCCCCCAAAGTTTTCCCAAGTTCCAGACACATTTTGTCCATCCAAAATTTTCAAGCTGCCTGCAAACCAGGTTAGAAATATTAAATTCCTCACACAAACACTTTTATCCCCTCCCCATAGGATGACAGGGATGAGGGAATGATGGGATGGGATTCCTGAGTCCTTTGCAGCCATTCCAATGCACCTTGAGGCAACCATGGGAAGACTCCTGTTTCCCATAAAGGCCTGAGATTTGTCTCCTTCTGCCCTGCCCCCAGAGGGTCTGCTGTAAAACAGCAGTGCATGTTCATTCCTCCTCTCTTCATGAGCAGTGCTGTGACACGATGGAGCACATAACAGAGCTGTCTTTTGCTACCAGTCCTACAGACACCTACCTCTCTGGAAAACTAGCAAAAAGACCTGCCCTGCAAGTTTGACCCTTCCTAGGGGAAATCCTACATGAAAGCAAGGTTTTACCACCCTGGGTGAAGATATGGATGTGAAGAGAGGATAATAATTGGACTTCAAGTTGGGGGTTGTTTCCTGGCTATTGGGTTTCTCTGTTCCTAGGTGCAATGGCAACCTGAGCATACTGGTGCAAAGATTTGCAAGATCCAGACCACCAGAAGGTATGTGCTGTATGGATACTTTGGATGTCCCAAATGGAAATCCCAAATTGGAATTATCCAGTCATAAAGAACAGATATATCACCTGCACTCATGGTCACATCATAATGCCCTTGTCTCCTGGCTGTTTGCAAAGCTTTCAAACTCCTTCCAGATCAAAGCCAAAGAAGGAAAGGGAGAGGAGGGAAAGGGAGAGGAGGGGAAAAAAAAAAGAGAAAAAGATAAAAAGAAAAAATAATAGAAAAAAAAGAAAAAATAAAAGTATTAGCAGGGATTCATTTACCCCTTTATCGAGTCTAACTGTAAACCAAACTCTAGCCAAACTTACAAATACTTATGTCAAAAAATTGTATATTGTCCTTCTAGCCCTCAGCTCACTGTATCTCTGTGTTTTTCATTGAGTCAGAATAAATATACAGCTGCTGCTTTACAAGACTGTCTTCCCCTTTTTTAAAAAGAAAATAAAAGTTATGCTTCCTTCTTTTATTGCACTTGACCTCTTCTGTGAAAGCAGAAAGCAAGAATATTGCTCAGCTGAACCTTTGGCTGTGACCCTCAAATTGTTTGTTATGACTGCACAGGAAAGCAAAGTCCTACATATGACCTTGAGGGTGATTTTATAAAAATCAATCAATGACTGTTATGATGGCCTCCCCACCAAGCAAAATAAATACAATTAAACCCCTAATCACTTCTGTACAGTAATGTGTAAATTCAATGGGCTCTCTTTAGGTGGAGTGAGGCAGAGGGGGGAGAAATATGTTGAGGCTATTTGATACTTTGTGAGAACATCAGAAGCACCATTCTTCTCAATTAACCCAGCAATTAGCCTCCACCTCTCTTGACTGGAGAAGAAATCTTTCTTTATCTGTCTTTACCAAAAAGAAAGAAAAAAAAGACAAAAGATGGGGGGGAAGAAAGAGAGGAAAATTAGGCAACTCCATCTCTCCACCAGGAAGGGAGCAACAGCCTGACCAAATAATGACAAAAAAGGGGAATATTAAGGAAAACAAACCTGATGGACAGTGGGGGTTTGTAAACTGCTGTGTGAATAACTACAGCACCATCATGTCGTTGGCAGAATCAGTTATCAGAAGATTATTATCTTCATAAATGGTGGAGGGCAAACTCAAAGGGAAAGGAATTGGAAAAATCCTGTATTAACCCTTTACTTTACCAGGTGTCCCAGATTGGTCCGTGCAACCACAGCCCAGGTATCCAGAACATTTACTATGAAAAGAAGCTGCATCATGAACTACTGAAAAAAAACAAATAGTGATGGAGTAGAGGATTGTGAGGACTGCTTTGGGAAGTTTCTCCTTGCCTCTCTTGCAAAGATTCAGGCTTTCACACATAGCAGCTAACATCCCTTCTCAAACCCCAGCCCCATTTATTTTTTTTAAATCATTTTAATATAGATATTCTCATCATGAATAAGAGAGATGTTGGTATTCTCCTTTAGTTTGTGATTTTGAGTGCTCTAGAGATTTCCCAAACTCAGAGGAAAGCAAAGTCCACATTCCAAAGTGCACCTTTTACATCGAGGGCTTCTTTATCTTTTGAGGTCACACTTTGCATTCACTGTTGGTATAAGAATTATTTTTTTCTAATGAACAGTTCACTAGAGAACTAGAATAAAAATTACTATCTCCAGATTGAATTCTCCCACTTGAAGTAAAGCTGAATGAAACATTAAAGAAAGCAATCTACAAGAAAGGTGCTGGATAGTCTGATGAGATTTTTTCTTATAACAAGTAATAGAAGGTGTTAGAAAGTACTAACAGAACTGTCACTATTGTGTCATGCCACTCAACTAAGACAAAACCTCCTCTGCATGGAAGAGGATTTACAGATTGAAAGGTCATCTTCACATCTGGATTACTCCCTCCCATCACTGTGCAGAGAAGATCTGCTCTGGTTGTGCTGCAGGAACACTACAACCATGTAAAACTAATATCCCCCCAGCCTTCAGCTTGCTCTTACCAGTTCCTCTTGCTTGGCATTTCACATGACAAAGCTGTAGAATGCCCCATGGGACAGACTTAAGCTCAGAAGTTATACTCCTGCAAGCATCCTTGAGTAGCAAACAGCAGGAGGCAAGTATCAGAGCTGGAATATCTTTGCTGAAACAATAGATCCTAAACAACAAAGCTGCAGTAGTATCCTGGCAGCCCACTTATTGCTCATTCTCTGGTTCCAAGGATGTGTCTGGTGGGGCCTCCAAGCAGGAAAAAAAGAAACAAACCACAACAAGACAAAGATTCTCCTGTGTATGGTGAGAGGAATACAGACTTAAGAAGAATCAATTATTTCATGAACTTGTCACCTGCACCCTGTTGATGTACTCACATGATATTTGGATGAGCCACAAAAGTTGATTGCAAGCTGGACCACTGCTGATCATGTCACAAAAGAAAAGAGAAGTTTGATATTTTGGCTCCTTCCCAAAGGCTGCCTGAACCAAGAGACCATTCTCAACCTCCCTGAGTATTTTCCTCGACGTTCACAATATGCAGGTGCAGATCTCACACTTGCTGTGAATTCAAATGCCTGTGTTTTTTTTTTTCCACCAGGACATCACTAACAACACTAAAAAGTTAAGCTTCTATCCCAGCATTTTGTTGGATGGAGGCTTTAATCTGTCCCTGGGCAAGGAACCAGCAGCTGCTTGAGTACTTTCAGACAGAAATTGTCTCCCAAGCCCAACAAGCCTGTGTTTTTTGGCTGGCTGTGCTCAAAGCCATCTGTTCAGATGGCATGTGTTCCCTTGTAAGCCAGTCAAGCTCTTCCTTTAGAGCACAGGAGACAGGCAAAGGCAATTCAGATCGGCAGCCCAAGAGTATGATGATGTAGGTATATCACCTTCGAAGATGCCTTTCTACTTCTTCAACTCTTAAGAAGCCTCTGAGATACTTAGCAACACCTTTGATGAGTTTGTAACAGGGCTAACCTGGTAGAGGAGAGGTGTGGACACACCTAGATGGCTTCCATCACTTATCACATCATCTAGGATTTAATGAGGGAAGCTTACAGGTGAGCCTTATGAAGGCATCAGAGCAGACACCACACATGGAAGTGTGATGAAAAAATAGGTCTTTGGGCTATTATTTCAAGTACTCATTCCAAGGTTCACTCACAACATTCAGGTTGGAGGGGGCTCTGAGCTCTAGTTGCAGTTGTTATGTTGCTCAGTGCAGGGGAACTGGATTAGACCTTTAAAGGTCCCTTCCACCCAAAACATTCTATGATTTCTTTAATTTCTATTATAAAAGACCAGATCTATTAATGGTACAAAGTTGCTACTCTGATTAGCATCCAGGACAGGTGAAGACAGACTCGGCAGACCTTTCCATCCCATGGTTGAGAGACAGCATCAGCTTCCCTGAAAGGGACACATCCCCTCCTTCTATGCCAGCGAGTGGAGGAAAGGGACAGTGCTGCCTCGTGTTTCAGTCAGTCCCTGCAGGAGCTGTGTGCAGTTCCTCGGCCAGGATTAGCTTCCACCAATCTGCTCATCCTGCGACACTCCAGAGGAGTCTCCAGAGCTACTGAAGTTGCAGAAAATCAATTTCATTGGCAAGTGAGAGCCCTGGGAATCTAATGTACATGCTGTAAGCCCATGCAAAACATGAGGGGAAAGAGAAACCTACAGCCCATACTCAAACATGAACCAAGGCTTACAGCTGGGGGTAGAGCTGAAAAAAACAAACATCAAATTGCTACCCATTTAGGGCTTTAAAATCTTTTCTCCAGTAATGTCCAGGTCTGTGAGTTGTAATAACAACAAAAAAGGGGAAAAAAATACTAGCAAACTAAAGGACTGATGCCTTTATTTATTTTTTTGTCCCCCCATGAAAACAGTTGGGACTTTAAGGCTCTAAGACTAGAGCAGCCTTGGTACACCTCACTGTAACAACACAGGAAAATATCACACAGAGACAGGGAGAAATAGGGCTGACTTTTTTTTTTTCCTTTTAAATCTCAATTAAAAAATACATTGGATGAAATTTCCCATTAGCTGCTACTATTTGTACATCCCATGTTCTTTCTTTAATTAAAAAACATGCTTATTGCAATACTGCCAGAATCGCTTTTACGGTATTTTAATTGTAATGTCTCTGCCTGATTAAAAAAAGAAAATATGAACTAGAAACTGCCTGCAAAAAAAAAACTATCACAATGCACATCCCAAAGGGGTTGAGGAAAATGGTTGATGCTATAGACAGGAAAATAGAGGGAAAAGGTTTTTCCTTATTCCAGCAAATTCAAACCCAGCCTTTATCAGCAGTGACAGAAGCACTTGTTATTTGACAATTTATGCAGGTGGATCAGCTAATATTTGATGTTCTTTGCTAATGGCATCAAAGACTTGGAAAAAGTCAAGGAAAATCAATACCTGGATTTCTCTCCTACCCAAGTCTAATCACAGGACCCATTCTAGCCACAGTCTGATCTGAGAGGGGATTACAAGAAATTTAAAATATTGATAGAAAATATTGATAGCTCTTGTGATGTGAGTTCAAAATCAGACAATAATTAATAATATCGTGAGTATCTTTTGGCCTTGTCAGTTCTCTGGTTTTTTTACTCTTCTGGGATCTCATGGTTTAACCAAAACAAACAAAAAACAAAACAAAACATTAAAACCCAGATTGGTTGTAGTGTGTCCTGGAAACTCAACACGCAGTTTTTAGAAGCAGAAACCACAGATGAGGTGAGTCAGACCTTTCTGAAAACCTCAGCCTGGAGTCTGACCATGGAGGAGGGAAGGGGGATGCTGGTTTCACCAGCACTGCTAAAATGCAGCAATGACACAAACGACAGGGGACAGGAAGAGCTGTGACAAGTGACAGCGAGGCTTTTCTAGAAGTAGGGGCCAAAGCAAAATTCTCTTTTGCACTTGCAAGAATGGCTATCTCAAAACTGCCATTGCAAAGGCAACTGGACCTTCAAACCCACCATAGTGTACCCGCAGCATCACCCCATAAATGCATTCCCAAGCTAATTCTGAACAAACGGGAGATTTTTGGTCTCCAGACCTCCCTAGAGCACCAAAATCCAGACAAAGGCAATAGCACATGTCTGAGGTATCAACCCATCAAACACAAAGGAGTTACCCCAGTGTGAGCTCTGTGCAAAGGAAATTTCCATCTGTCCTGGGTTATCCTAAATATTTCCATACTTGTGATGGTGGGATTACAAAAATAACTGCAATCTGCTGAATATACAGAGTTATCTACAATCTGTCTATCTTGTATCTCTTCCCTGATCAGTATTGTCTGAGCAGTTTCTCAGTCTGGCTATTAAGCTTTCCACTGCTGATAACCACGTGCTCATGCTCTGCTTCTTGAGGAGGAGGAAGAAACTGCTGAGCCCTCATGGCAGTGAGCAGGACCCAAATGCCTACTCCTATTTCACTATTTCTTTGGCCTCCAGATCTTCTGCCCAGGCAGTCTTGTCCCTGCCAGAACCACTATAGGTATTTGGTCATATATTAATGCAGCCCAAGCAGGGTCACTTTAAAGTTGCACATGAAGCTGACATCCTTGTTATCATACTCTTTAAACAATTTTTGCAGTGAGGAAACAACACAGGAGCAGCATTCAAAACTCTCAGTGTCCTAAAAAAGGGGAATCTTGAGAAATGGGCCTGTAAACCCTGTTGGGTTTGCTGGATACAGCACTAGAAAATGAGCAGTACTGCATCTTCACACAGGACTGAACTCAGTAGCATTACAACAGTTTTTAAATCTTTAAAGTCTGTTATATTTCCATCTTCTGAGTGCACAGACAGCCTGGAGATGACTCAGCCCAAAGGAGGAGAACTACAATTTAATCCCATTTGCCAGATCCAACTAAGGAAATCTCTCCAGCTAGAATAGGAATAGGATTCTTCAGTCAAAGCACATGCCCACACTCAGTTTACAGGTTAGGGGCTTCTTGTCATGGCCATCTTGCAGCTGGGGAAAGTGGTCAATTATTTGACATCCTCACAGTCTCAGTAGTTGATACTGAAAGGGGATCACCCAATTGTGATTCATGTTAAGATGGGCATCTATAATACCTAAGATGAACAAGTCTTTGGCGGTGTGTTTGCCTCTATCAATGTAGAAGCCTAAACAACTCCCTGAGCTGGACAACTTATAGAAAGGTAAGGTTGTGAAAGATTATCAGTCTCCTATAAGAGTAAATCTCAGCATGTTTTGACTGCAGATCTAAAGAAGGCTAAACAGTCAGCAGCACCCATGTAAGGGGAGGTGGCTGGAACAAAGAAACTTCAGCAAAGATGAAGCTCAAATGAACAGACAGCGTGTAGATTTCTGATTTTAAAGTGTTTGGACCCTATGTTTGGCATATAACAATGCAGAATATAATAGCATCTAGAATATTTTAATGCAGCTTTCCTAACTGAATCTCCATTATAAATCAAGCTTCTTGGAAAACATGATAAAGGGGAGAAATGATTTGAATGTCGGATGAGCCAGAGCCATAAAGATACTGCTCCAGACTTCATTAAATTCAATCAGACCTCCGTTTGTTTCATGAGTGCTGACTCATAGATCAAATGTGCCTTTGAGTAAGCCCAAAGTTCAAAGGGTTTCTGCTGCAATATTCACAGAATCACAGAATGGTAGGGGTTGCAAGGGAACTCTGAAGAACATCAAGTCCAACCCCCCTGCCAGCGAAGGACAAAACTAGGGCAGATCACTGAGAAATGCATCCAGACAGGGCTTGAAAGTCTCCAGAGAAGGAGACTCCACAACCTCTCTGGGCAGCCTGTTCCAGTACTCTGTGACCCTTACGGTAAAGAAGTTCCTCCTCATGTTGAGGTGAAACTTCCTGTATCCCAATTCTTCACAAGAAATTGAACCCCAAAATCCTCATCCAGATTTGCAACCCAAAGCATCAGAAACCTAGGTCTCTGATCAATCTCTTCTGCTGTATATCATAATCTGAATGAGGTTAAGAAGAATCTTGCATCACACAGATTTAGGATTTTCACTAGGAAAGAGAGGGAAGAAAACTGGACTAAAAAATGGTTCACATTTCAGATTATTTTATAATCTCATATTATTATTATTTTTTTAATTATTAGTTGTGGTGTTTTTAGCAGGAATGAAGAGCAGTGTAGCAATTCTTGAAAATCTCTGAACCTAGACTGAGCAAGTTCAAACTGTTTGGAAATGTCCTCACAACAGGAATAAACTTACAAAGTTTATTCCTTACAGAATGGTCATCCAAAATTAGATTAAAATATAATTGTCAAATGCATGTTTTCCATCATGTCTATGAAAACCCAGTACCCTTGATATCCATTTAATATAAAATATTTTACACTAGTAAATATCCAGGTCCTTAAACATATTAAAACTCCTCTTTCCACTTTCAGCAGAGGCTTACACAGTTGTACCTCCTGACACACTGAATGCACCCCAGGGTTCATGAACCCTGCAAACCCAGTGTTTCCCCCCTATAATTGTACTCAGTTATTTATTCTCTACCATCCCTTCTCTAGGATCTTGGATTATTTATGACATTCGGTAGCTGTGCCTTGTAATTCTGTAACGTCATTAATTTTGTAAAGGCTTTTGGAACACGCTTGCCTCAAAGATGCCAAAGAAAACAGAGCTGATTATTGTTATCAGCACTGCCATTATCACTGAACGCCACTCAGGGTAGCAGTGCTTGCCATAGCTGGGGGAAAAAACCAAACCAAACCAGAAAGCCTTCCTACTTATATTGTCATTATGCCTCGAACAGCATAAACGATGCTTTCTGCATACATAATAACGAACTGCTTTCCCAGTCCCCCATCACCATCCTGTAGCATCCACCGAGAGCAGATTGAGCCTGGCTGAACAGGTATATCCTGCAGAGCAGGAGCTGGGCACGGGAAGCGGAGATCACAGCCATGAAAAACTCCAGCCTGGAAGAATAAGAGCACTGAACCCCCCCTTCTGCAGACCTTTGAGATGCAGCAGGTTGAGGTTGGTAGTGGTGGTTCCCAGCAGCAAGGTCCGTCCTTCTTCTATCGTGACGTTATCGCCATCTCGCGGCTGGTGGCCAGCAGGCCAGCTGGAGTCCTCATCCCATCGACCGCAAAACTGGAGGGCGAACTGGGAAGAAAAAGACCCAGAGAAATTCAAAGCTCATCCCACCCTTTAGGAAACCAGCTTGTGGAGAGCACGGCGGAGGAGATGCCAATGCCACGCCGGCTGCTTTCCTGTCGAGACCTTGTGTAGAGTGAAGGGATGGAGGGATGCTGGGGTTGGAGAGGTTCTTGGGCTTTGGAAACTCCTGTCACACTTTTAGGGGTTTCCAGAGACTTGCTGCAGGTCTGGCTGTGGAAAGTTCCCAGGTTTCCTGGTGTGTGTCTCTCTCTGCCTTCCAAAGAGCAGAACTGCACATTAATTTCTGGCAACATTATATAAATAGCCTAAAGAGTTTAGAATTAAAACATCCCACTAGATGGGCAATATTTTATTTTACAGGCTTTTCAAAAGGTTCTCCTGTCACTTATCTGCACTTAGAGAAGCCTTCCTCCTTTCAAATGCCTTGTTAGCTTTCCCAGCTTATCCAGCATGCTGATTGCCTCTCCTTTGGTGGCTTGCACATCAGTTCCAAATAAAGCACTGATTAACTTGAAAACAGCAAATAGACTGACTCATGATGAGCAATGACAAAAGGACTCCTGCCTGTTTCCAGTCATAGCTTCTCCTCACCTCTAAACTTTAAGCATCCACTTCGCAGTGAAGGTTTGACCAATTTTTTGAGGAATGTGTGCACATTTTCACATGGACATGTGTGCACAAGTGTGGGCATAGGCATTCATAACAGACTCTTTTGGACTCCCATGTGAGCTAGCAAGAGCAGCTTCAACTAATCTGAGGGGGTGAGGGGCAAACCAGACAAGGAAATATTTGTGGTCCTCACTAATCCAAAACAGCAGTGGAAAGAACAACCTCAATACAAAAGCAAAATACAGTTATGCCATTTTCAATCAGAGCACATCATGTGCATTAAAGCTGCAGTTTAGGTGGATCAATACTGGTGGTGTTCTGATAGTTATTCTTTCAGCTGTGCTATTGTCAGTTTTAGCTTTATGAGCCTGATGTTTTGTATGACATTTCCCACAGCATCTAGAGCTGTCACATGGCTATTACATGGTGACTACCATCCTAGCTGTTGACACCAGGGAATGGGTGTTGGTTCCCAGGGTAAATGATACAACTGGTTTATGTCCATCCTGTCTGTAGAATACAGACGTTGATATTTTCTACCCTCTGACCCATTCTACAATTTCCCTACAAAGAGAATCACTTGGTTCAGTTTAGACTGAAGCCTGGGACTGCATTAACATACGTGCAGTGAAAACATCTGGGGAGCTAAATCTCTGGCATCAGAAGGAGTGAACCACTTCATCGTTACAGAAGTACAGATAAGCCTTCACATCTGTACACAACTGTTACAGAGGGTATAATTTTTCCATGGTTGCTAAGTGTAATAGGACAAGCTTCATCCTCATTATTTGCAAGGATATATTTATATATTTCAGAGATTTAGGACAATTCCAGCTGAAAAGATAGATATCTTTATTCCCTGTTCTTCCAGAGAGGCTGTGAAGTGCTCTTCACTGGCAGTGTTTTGAAGAAGATTATATACAGTATACAATGGTATACAAGAGACACACTGAAAAAGGAGCTAATTAAACTTGGGTTTATCTCAGAGCAGGGGACAGAGGAAGATATGGTTCATGGAAAGGCAGACTTTTCCCAAAGACACTGCTTACCAAGCTAACTAGCACAAAATTACAAAGTCCATAAATTCCTGGCTGGTACAAACTCAGCCAATACTGCCAGCAAAACACTGCACGACGCAGTGGTGAAATGGGGGGACCTATCAGAATGTCTGTTGAGAAGGTTTGTTGAACGGTTTAAAGTCACTCTGATGTCACTCTAAGCCTCTGAAGTCACTTAGAAGCCTCCAATTAACTTTAATGGGAAAGCTGGGACATAAGAAACATGACAGGTTATTCTTGCCATCACCAAAAACTTGCATAAGCTGTTGACTAAAGTTTTGCAATAGTTAAGAAGAATAAACTCCTCATTTAATCTGATTTTTTCTTTTTATAGATGGTTCTCCTTTCTAACTAGAAAACACCCTAGTTCTTCATTTAAGATTCCCTCTATATAACATGATGTTTACTCTGTGCTAGGTTTCTGCTGTCACCCCTTAGAAGACTCCATACCACTTCATCACTGCCAATACTCCCTGACATAAAAGCTCATCCAGGCCAGTGTAATAAGGCACAAGAAATGGTTGAAGCCACCTGGGAAACTAACAATTATTAACCATCTTAAGAATATAACTCAGAAAATACATAAATATGCTGAAACCAAGTGCTCTGTTATTTAGTTGATACAGTAAGAGGCAGTCCCAACACCATCAAACTGACTAAAGACAGATTTTATTGCTAAAAAAAAGTTTACTACCCAAGAATGATTATAGAGAGGCAGAAAATTAGTTGGCCAAGGTCATAAAAATCTCAATTATTCCATCCACTTCATACCTAAAGGTTTACAGCAAGAAGGTGCCTGGCTTAGTGTGCTGCCATGTGCACCATCTGCATGTGCATCTTACAAGTGATTTCATATTTGTGTTCTTTTTTTTTTAAGTAAACAGGTGAATATCAGCTAATAACACAGGACAAAGAGCTGTTTATAATCACTTGTATCATCCCTTCATTATTGTGAAGAAATCTAAATCTGTCTGAAAAGATAAAAGGAGGTTTGCTGAAGGAAAGTACATTAAATTACTACAGTGCAGGAGAATGTGCAGGGGTGGGGGTGGAGGGAGAGCACCTCTGCAGGAATTGAAGAAAGACATTGACCTGATGCAGAGAAATGAGACAGAAGAATTTATTCGATGACCCTTCTCTTGCAGTCCTCCCCTCTTCCCTAAGATGAAAGAGCACATCCTTAACACCTTTGAAACAAGGTGTGGTCCTAGTGCAAGGCTTGTGAAATGCCCAGCTGCCCTCAGTCACAAGTACAGTTGGCCTGGAGCTTGTGAATCCCATATGATTCCTGTTTTCTGAGAGAAAAGCACAGCACAATCTCCAGCTGTAATGGACTTTTTGAGTTCCTTCACTGAGGTGGCTATTTCCAGTTACCATTAAGCAGCCTGTGCTAAAATAACAAGGACTAATACACATGTAAACTAATTACACATCTCTTGTCAAGCCAGGTGGGTGACAGACACAGCTCTAGAAATCTAGTGTCTCATCTGGTTCCCTCTATATGATCTTCAGGAACCTCCTCAGTTATCACACCTGTCTTGTCTAGCTGCCCTGTTATCAACACAGGATGGGTTGTAGCCAGCACTGACCCTACAGACACCAAATACCACCACCTCTGCATGCTAACAGTGTCATGGGGGACTCTGGGGCCCTGCAAGCTGAGGGTGCTCTTATGACCACTGGTAAGGACCAATTCACTTGAGACCCACAAAGAAAAAACAGTGAAACAACCACGTTGTCTCTCAAAGGGCTGCATGGCCATGTCCTAAACATCTTCATCACGCAGAGACTCCAGGTCCTTTCCCTTTGCCTGCAGCTGAGCAGGATAAGAACACCCTCCTCTCTATTTTTTCATAGAAGCAAAACTCTCTTCTTTTCCATTTTTTTTTTTCTCCCCTGCTTGGCACCCAGCATTTGACTTACAGTGTTTAATTTAAACACTTCTCAGTAAGACTGAAGAGCAGCAGCAGCTGCAAGCACCAGGGTCATGGCTGAGTGCCCATCCCGTGCGTGCTTGTTGAATGAACCAGAAGGAACCCACAGAGCAATGAAAGCTCCACATCAGTGGCTGGCAGTGGGCATTTTCCTCCTGTGTTTTTTCCATCTTCAGCACGGGGTGCAACAAATGGCAGGGAGCTTGAATGTCAGGATGAGGGAAGAGGAGATGGCATAAAACAAGGGCTGAATGATGAAGCTGGAGCTAGCTGGCTGCAGCTGCTGTAGTGAGGTCGTGGCTTCATGCTATGGCTTCAGCATGTACCAGATAGTGGGAAATATGATTTGGAGGAAATGGAGCTTATGAGGCCATACCACCTCTGAATCCATCTGTGTCACTATCAGTGCTCATTCTTGAATGTGGCCAGCTTGCACTAGGTATAACAGGAGGAGTGAGACCACAAAGATGCTCTATCCCTGTGAGGTTCATGAAAATCAGCAGCTAGATTGAGGCTAGAGACTCTTCTGGTGGTTTCCCCAGGAACACAAGTAGAGCATGAGCTGAACACTTTAAATGGTCACCCAAAATTTGCAGGATGTGTCCTCACACCAGACGTCCACAGCAAACCCACCCTGGCAAATGCTGCCAGGTTTTGAATCTATTCTAATCACATTTTGGATCTAGTACAACAGGCAACACTAAACCAATAGGGAATAAAACCTGCAAACCACAGGCAGAAACCCAAGTGGGTGGGAAATCACAAGCACTAGGAATCTCTAAGGATCCAGTTATTCTTCCTGAGGCACCAAAGAGCACAAGGACCAGGAAGGGGATCTGACATGAAAAGTCAATGAGCAAAGTCCTGCAATATCTTCCCACCTCTGACACCCACTTGGTGTGTGTCATGAGCAGATCATTTCAAGCCCACACCTTATGTACCAAGCCCATAGCTTGTGTATAGCACACGTTGCTTTTTGGGAGTTGTAGCAACTCCTTCCCCATTAGAGCTCCAAAACAAAGAATTAATTATATAAGGGTGAAACAGTGTTTTAAGAGCACACAATAAAAGCTGCACAAGCTCCTTGCAATTCAGCACATTATCCCCTTCCTCTCTCCTGCACCTTCTTTTTCCATTTTCAGGCAGATTTCTTTCCATTTCATGTTTTTAGCTGCTGCTGTTGTCAGCCAGCCTGGGGTTGCCTTTATTTCAGCCTTTGGGGACACGATCTCTCAGTACCAGTTTCTCAGCTTGTGCCTGTGACTGCCAGGGCTCAGAAACAGCAGCAGCAACTGCAACAAATGAATAAATAATGGTGATCTATACTTGCATTCCCACACAGGCTGGCAAATGAGTCACAGAGGGAAGGGATTGCAAGTGACCACTCCTTCAATTTTTGTAAATAACAGTCATTCTGCCAACACAGCCCATGTTCATCTGGTGATTTTAACTCCCTCTTTCCCCAGAATGTAAAATTTGGGCTTACAAGGGTTGGGAAACTCCTGTTTAGACACAGAATAGGTAATTTCTATCTCACTTTGTGGTAACTTTACAATTTGTTTGGTCATATGGGTTTGGTTTTTTTAGAGTACAGTCCCAGAAAGGAAAACTTCAAAAACTGTCACAGGACAGAAAGACAAGAGCCTGATCAGAAAAAGGCAGAAATGTTCAAACCAAATCAAGCATCAACAGTGCAGTTAAACAGAGGCTCTGCTTGCTGCTGTGCTCAACGCTCTCTCCTCTTCTAGGCTGTGGGTTTCAGCTGAGGGTTAGCTGCGACATGGCCAAAGTGACAAGGATGAAGACAGGAGGGTTTCCCCACCAACTCCACCCCCAGCAGCCAGCTTTACCCTTTCCCCAGGACACATCCGACAAGACATTGAGCACAGGACTGCTCCTGCACAACCCCAACCTGCTTGCACACGCAAGAAACCCTCTTAGCTGCTTCCCGGGATCTCTAGCAGGAGGAAGGTACAACCCTCCTGGCATCCACAGCTGCCAACGAGCAAAGGTTTTGAATGCTGCAGACACAGCAGAGATTGACACCCAGAAGGCAGCCTTTTCCTCGGTGCTGACAGATTGCCATTTAGCCAGCAAGTACGGAGAGCAAGTGTTCCTGTCCTCAGTCACCACGGAGAGACAAGGTTAACATTTTAAGTGATGGAGTACAGCACATATTTCCCCACTCTGTAGACCAGGACTCCACACCACATTTGAAAACACTTTAATTTCAGTGATGGATACAGGGAGCTCACTTTCCAGGCTGTGAACTCTTGACAGCTCCTCGGTTTAATACATCAGGAAAAGATTTACACCCCCTCACCCAACCCCCATCCACCTGAAGGAAAGAAAAACGTATATTTGCAGGAGACAAAGGAGAAGAGGAGGTATTTTATTACACTGGATGCTTTTTACAAGGGAACTATTTTCAGCCATCTGCTCTAATTATTCCTCCTGTATTGGCCACCATCTTCATGCAACAATAGAAATAATTATCTCCTCAAGGGCTAAAAAAAAATATTTACAGAAACAAACAAAAGTTGATTCTTTTTAGCTCCTAGGGAAAAAAAGAAACAAGCTACTTCTTAATGAAGGAGCAATTAGGAAGGTGGGTAGAACATCTATAATTAAACCAGACAAATTGGTGCAGGCTCCTCCCTCATACACATAGTTGAAAGTTATGCAAATTCATGTTATTTGCTATAGTCAGTGGAGTTAACAGGTAAAACGCTGCCCAGTGCCCAAAGAAGCTGAATTTGTCCCTTGGCATTATTCCCTGACTTTGTAACCCATTGCCAAATTAACTGAAAAATGTTCACCACAACTGTAAAGTTACAGAATTTCAATTGTCCTGGGGAGGTCTTCCTCTGTATAACCAGCATCCCTGAGACAAGTAGGACAGGACACTCTTTCATCCTGCTGTTATAAGAACAGTCTCCTGCATGCACTTTTTCACTCAGTATAAAAAATGTCCTTTTTTCTATATAAGCCAAAACCAAAAGAGGATTTTTATAAGCATCTTTTCACTCCTAGCAGCATATACAGATTTTGCTAACAGAGAGAATGAGGGTGTGCATACAGCTTCATGGGAAAGATGGGATAAAGTTGTCCCAAAGAGGACAGAGAATACCTCACATTGTGCAAAACCAAGTAAATCTGCAAGAAAAAAATATTCTCTTTACCAATAGCACAGTGCAACACCTTCTTTTGTAGGCCTTGATATGGATTTAGACTTCCATACAGAAATGAGTAGAATTTGGCTGTGATATGACATCAAAGACCAGCCAAACGGGAGCTGGTCAAGGCTAATAATGAATGCAAAGTCCCCAAGGCTTCTCCAAGCAGTTTCAGGACAGAGGGTGCCATCTAACACAGCAAATAATCACCAGCTGGAAGAGAGGAGCTGCAAACCAGCACGCTGTGAAGCATTCTCTACTCATGGCAATTTCTCCCCTGTTCCAAAAAAAGGCCAGTTCTCATTATGGAAAGCAAACAAGGCAGAGATTAAGAGTCACCAGTTTCTATAGGGCTTCTCTTGCCCATACAGCAATTCCAGAGAAGCTGCCTTCAAACATTAAAGTAGCCTGTATTGAGTGTCTTTGGAAATCAGTGCTAAAGCAGTCTAGTGTGTCTTACAGTGTGGTCAGCAACCCCTTAAAGGACCTTTGTTCACGTGCACTTCATTACAGTACTCCAACTTTACCACTGATTGAGGTAAGCTCGACATGAGGGAGTAATAAGTGATGAAAGAGGAATTTCTGGAGAAGTTTGGAATGGATAGGCTACTTCTGCCCTCTTAGTAAAAGCACCACATTCACCTCTATCATTTCTATTTAATTTGGTTCCATTCGGAGACTCCTTTGGAAGAAGATTGTGCCAAAATAGGGAGCATATTTCAAATTCTCTAATTTCTCCCAGACTTCCCTCAAAGAAAAGACAGCTTCTTGGCTTCTAGGAGTTCATTAGCTTCAGACCTTGAGAAATTTCTCTCCCAGTTCAATTCCACATGATGGTGGTCCTGAAAAATTACATGATCTGACCACTGAGGTCCTTCTCTGAGTGACAGTCCCTGGTGCCAGTTTAGCAATGACTAACAGGGTGGTAGTTCTTAGGTGTTGGTACAAAATGAGTTGGCAACAGCAGTGAAGAATGTTACTAAAGATCCAGAGGCATGAAAGGAAGTTCCCTTCAAATTCATGTCAAGGCAGAGAACACTCATGGTTACCCCAACTGGGCAGGCACTGGTAACTAAACTGGGTGACAAAGGTAGATAGATAATGGGACTGTCTTCTTCCAGTTTCTGAAAGAAATTATTATAAATATGTCAGGAATGGTTGTACTCAAGTCACAAAGGAATTAGCCTTACACACATTAAACAGCAGAAGGCAGGAAAGATATCTAGTGAAAGATACAATGGGAAAAAATGAAAGAGTCATGTTGAAAGACGATATTATCCCCAAGAAGGTTGGAAGCACTATGAATAAGCTAAGGCTGAAAATGAGCAGAATGCTTCTTACTATCCATGCACTGAGACTGTAACAGGTTTCCAGAAGGAGCAGAAGACTACACTGGGTTATCCCTTATGAACTGCCATGCATGGCATATTTTGCCTGTGACAGACAGGTCTGGAATATAACCCAACATACCCTTTTCAAAGCCACAAGATGACATTTTTATTACTATCTGCATCATTTTCTGTTATGTAACTACTCTTTACCCATCATTCCATCTTTAAAATGTAGGTGGTATTACCCTACTTAAGAGAGCCACAGAGCAGTTCCTTCGTTAATGACTCCCAGGGGCTGGAGCACTTCTGCTANTTTAGCTGTCCTGCAGGAACCTTTCTGGCTGCTTCAGCTCAGTTACACAGGCATGAGAAGGGAAAGATCTGGCTGGGCATGTTCTCTACATGACTGATGAATGACCCAAGTCTCCCTCCAACTATTACAGGATAAATCTGTTTACACACAAAAAATTGACC